>CAXITT010000535.1:57014-83029 GCA_964033795.1 Lymnaea stagnalis | reverse complement strand
CCCCCCCCCCCCCCCCCATTTTCGCAGTTATGTCAATATTAGCCACACAGTCGTATTTATTGTTGTCTTTCCCTTCTTTTTTTGTTTCTTGTTTTTGTTTTGGCCAGCGTAGCAGAGCGGTCATGATGTCATGGTAAGGAACATTATTAAACAGATGCCTTTAAATATTAACTTTTCCTCCTTCTAATTCAGCTCATCACTAAAAAAAGTAATAATTAAACGGGAAGTTAAACGGAAACCGTTTCGTCCCAGCCACTAGCACAGCATTACTAAAGGCGAACCACAAAATCACAGGAGAGTTGGGTTAAGCCATTGAAACTTAATTAAACTTAAAAAGATAATATATTTTCAGAATCCTTTAAATGGGAAAGGGTTCCACGCAAACTCGTCTTCTCCTTTGGTGTTCGGGGTAAGGGGGGGGGGGCGAAGGGGGGCGAGGTGGAGTTGGACGAATGGAGCGTTCTTTCCGTGTCCTTTAAATGGGAAAGGGTTCCACGCAAACTCGTCTTCTCCTTTGGTGTTCGGGGTAAGGGGGGGGGGGGCGAAGGGGGGCGAGGTGGAGTTGGACGAATGGAGCGTTCTTTCCGTGCGTGACGCTTTAACTCACAAGAAAACAATTTAGTCAAAGCAAACAACGTGATTACAGTAATCGTTGTTTTTTTTTTTCAACTCAACATGGGCGGGGGAAAAAAACAAACTATTTTAATTTAAAAGCCGCCTGTGTTAATCTATCACTAATCTCTTGGGTGATCCTAAGATGCCTTTCAGATTATCTCGTTACATTAAGATCACTTGTAGTTGTTGTTGTTGTTTTTTTTTAATTAAAGAACGTGTCATCTCTTACCTGTACCCACCTCAGACTGTTTGCGTTTCCCTCGCTTAGAGGATCATCATGGCAATGCACTGAACCAAGCCAGCTATGCTCAAACACAATTAAGCAAACCCTTACGTTTAACGGCGGAGTCTTAACATTTCAGACTACTCCAAACCTGGCCCCTTAGTGTCGAGGGCTGCTCATTCTCATGACGCCATGAGATTTAGTGGGGGCGGACGATCTATGCTAAACCTATATACACTTATGTCCGTATTTTGTTCGGAGCCGGAGTAATGTCTCTGAGTCCTGGCCGTAAAGATTCGATTCCGTCATTGCATTTGGGCTGTTTTGTGGGAAGAAAAAAGAAATGAAAACCCTAAATAATTGTATAATTCAGGCACAACATGCGGCCCGCCAGCATCAACTTTGCGGCCCGCAAAGTAACGAAATATTCTTTATTCTTATTATTTTCTTAATAGTTTTCCCCCTTGTACAATTTTCTATTGGCCCACACAAATCCTGTCCTATTTTTTGTGTGGCCCACACAAGTTTTTCATAAAGTATTACATTTTGAGCTGTGCAGGCCTGAGTATAATGTATTTATACACAAGACTCCTCACGGCGAACTTTAATACCCACCCCCCCCCCTTTTTTCACCCATCCACCCAATGTTTCCATAAATGACCCAAGTAATTATCGGGTTCACATTACGAGCACGATTGCGTCCCTGGTATGCCATATGGACAAGTTAATGATGGCACAACACCCCACCCCCCCTCCCCCCAACGCTATCAATTATACCGTTTATTGATTAAATTTTATTTTGCAAGTGGAAAAAGATTCCTGTTTAAAAACAAGAAATTCCATTGATAGCAACAAAGTCTAATGCTGATTTTGTAGTTTCAGGCAGTCACTTTTAGAATAACACATTTTCTAACCAACTAATCCGGTAGTGAGGTGTGTGTAAAGGTGCGGTTCGAAGTTGTGTGTGTTTAGTTATATTTGTAAAAAAATATTAATACAAATGTGTTCGTGTGACTAACAAATTAAAAAAAAGAGAAATAAATAGTTTTGCAAGTATCTCTATTTTAAAATCACACATGCATTTCAGGTAATTTTTTTTCAAGTCAGCTTCAAGCTGCACACATTTCCACCAATTCAACGACTTCACTTCAGCTTCAAGCTGCACACATTTCCACCAATTCAATGACTTCACTTCAGCTTCATGGTGCACACATTTCCACCAATTCAATGACTTCACTTCAGCTTCAAGCTGCACACATTTTCACCAATTCAACGACTTCACTTCAGCTTCAAGCTGCACACATTTCCACCAATTCAATGACTTCACTTCAGCTTCAAGCTGCACACATTTCCACCAATTCAATGACTTCACTTCAGCTTCAAGCTGCACACATTTCCACCAATTCAATGACTTCACTTCAGCTTCAAGCTGCACACATTTCCACCAATTCAATGACTTGAGCTTCAAGCTGCACACATTTCCACCAATTCAATGACTTGAGCTTCAAGCTGCACACATTTCCACCAATTCAATGACTTGAGCTTCAAGCTGCACACATGTCCACCAATTCAATGACTTGAGCTTCAAGCTGCACACATGTCCACCAATTCAATGACTTGAGCTTCAAGCTGCACACATTTCCACCAATTCAATGACTTGAGCTTCAAGCTGCACACATTTCCACCAATTCAATGACTTGAGCTTCAAGCTGCACACATGTCCACCAATTCAATGACTTGAGCTTCAAGCTGCACACATGTCCACCAATTCNCTCCTTTTGTGTCAGAATTTTTTTTTGTTTACATTTTTCACGACGAATCTCCAACAAATTCCCCCCCCCCCCCCAAACCATCGTCCAATTACTCACACATTTCTTACCATCCTCTCATTGCCTATAGTTCATGTCTCCCCTCGCACCCCCACCTCTCTATCTCCCTTGGGGGTTTTCTCGACTACGGAGGGTCTGCTTATGTTAATCTAACCCCCTTTACTTTCCTCCTGCCACCCCGAAATTGTCCTTTCCTGCGCTACACCCCACCCTAGCAGCAGCCCCCCCCCACACACACACCCCTCGTTCACCTTTATCCGTGCTGCCGTGCCCGTGAAACCTTTAAGCCGCTCTCCTAAGCTGTTAAGCGTTTGCCACCAAAACCCATAACGAATAAATATTTGTGAAAATTCTTTTGTGTATTGGTTTAAGCGGGTGCCAAAAAAATACAGCTATTAGGACTTAAGCCGACGGCATCCACTGTCATTTACACTCTGAAAAAAGGGGAGAGAACAAAAAGTGAGAAGCCATTACCCCCCCCCCCCACCCCCCACTCTGCCTTTTGTGACTGATTAAGAGTGGTTCTCAAACTATTGGACGTTTGTTTTATTCGGGTCTCTGTTAGTGGGAAGCAAAGATAACTTATATACAATTTAGATGGACGTCAAATAAAATGGAGAGATCTTAGGCATCGCTGTCCAATTATAATAAGTTATATATAGTTTTTGGACACAAATGAAGACAGTTTACTTCCCAGTAGTCCCAGATGTATTGTTTCATCAATACAAAAAAAAAAAGTCCAAGAAATTTGTTAAACAGCGGGACATTGAAAGTGTATACAATAAAATTCATTTTCCAATTAAGTCATTGCAACTCATCATTTCATATTGGTAGCACTGGACGACCTTCCGTTTATAGTGCGGACCTTCTCAACTGTGTTGACCTTCTTTATTGTGAGAACCTTCTGTATTTTTGGGGACCTTCCTTACTGGGAGGACCTTCCGTTAAAATTAACACAAAAATATGTTTAAATAAAATGAGATGGTCACAAAAATCGCCAGGATGTGACATGGTCTAAAGTCTAAATAGTTTTCTGATATGAGATAGTCACAAAAGGCTTTCGGTTATGATATGTTCGCATACGGTGTCACTAATGATATGTTCCTGTATGGCGTGTTAAGTTATATGCTCGCATATGGTGTTAAGTTAAATGCTAAGTTTTGGTAAAACATTTTTATGTTCACATACAATGTTATTTTATGCTACATTCACATCTGGTTTCCCTGATATGAGATGATCAAAACTGGTGTCAGGTGGGGGCGGGGTGGGGTGGGGTGGGGGGGGGAGCTGAGAATAAAACAATTTGTGTCATGGAGACAAGGGGGTGTCCAGTTTACTTTATAATAGAAATGAACGTCTCACTATTTTGATTCTTGTAATCTCGAACTAACTTTTTTTTTATTTACGCCATTCAACCTTGACCCTTGGCAACAAATCCTCATACTGGGGTGATATTTCATGAATACTATTGTATCATAAAGTTGGCGAAAAAAAAGGGGGGGGGGAATAAATATTGCCATTTGGGATGAGGAAATAAATCATCAAAATTTTTCTGATGGCACATACGTGCCTTAGTTAAACTGCTTGAGAACCTGGCTGCACTTAAACCGGAAGCATCAAAGTGGCGTGCTGAAAGATGATAACAAAAAACCAACCAAAAAACAAAAAAAACAAAAACAACCAAAAAAAAAAAGGGAGAAGAGGAAGGAAAAAACCGTAAGGTCTTTTCGAGGAAGACACGAGGGGGGGGGCGGGGGATCAGCGAGACGATTTCCGAAGCCGTGGCACTCGAATCGGTTGCACATGGCACATTTATAAACGTAGGGTTTTTGTCAGTTAAACAAATTATCATTGTTTCGGCTTGACATTTGTGTCAGTTAAGCGCCGCGGAGATTGTGTGCGCAGAAAGACGAGGGAGGTTAGGAGGCGACTTTGGGAGGGATGCGTTTCCGAGGCGCATGTGGCGTGCACTTGATTAAACAGCGAGAGTGTCCGGGGTGAGGTAGCCTGGGGGGTGGTGGGGGGGAGGGGGAGTTTGCATTGAGAAGGGAAGAAATCGAATAAAAGCGGATATATGTTTAATTATCTGACCCCTCCCCCACTTGAATAAGATGGCATCGCCTTGATGGCTGGGTGTATTTTTTTTCGGCGAGCTGGGAAGAGGATAAGATAATGGGTCTCAAATTTTGTAAATGAAATCATTCTTTAATATTTCTTTAAAAAAGAAATTGAAAGTGATCACCTTTAAGCTTCATTTAATTATAATTCTTACCGGCTCTAATCCTCAACCTAACTTTCCCTCCCTCCCTCCCAAGCTGTAGTTGAACGAAACGCCGCTATCCTCCCATAAAAAAAAAAATGTCGCCCTCTTTTTCGCAACCCCCCCCTCCCCTTTTTTTTTTCGCAAACCCCTTCCCCAACCCCCCTAAGCTTCGGCACCTCTCTCCGTTGTCATTTTTAATATAAAAATCATTTTTTCCTACTGATTGTTTGACGCCTTCAACGTTACATCTCGAGGCCTAAACATGCTGCACAATTAAAATCCTGACTTCGGCATGGAGGCCTCTTCCTCATTTTTTTTAATTTTTATTAAAAAGACCTTCTGTCTAGTTGAATATTGACTTTGTGGACGGGTCGGTTCGTTACTTTTTATTTCTTTATTTATGTTTTTGTTTTTACGTGGGACAAATTTCGCTCAGTTGATCATTTCCTCGTGGAGCGGTCCCCTGAAAAGGTGTTGAAGTAGTCCCTTGAAAAGGTGTTGAAGCGGTCACCTGCAACCGAGTCGCGTCAACATCGCGTCCACTCCTGGGTCGACGGAGGCGGGTTGACACTGTCGCTCAAATTCTCGTGTTTGACTGCATGTCCTTCTCGGTTGAGTGAACGGTACGGAAGGTGAGCACACATCTAGTGTTTTGTTGTTTTTTTAATTTTTTAAATTTTTTATTTTAACGCCTATGTCAATAGTTAAGGCAATCCAATCTTGATTTTGTAAGCATTCGGTGTTTAAAAAAGTAAATGATTTGAATTTTGCCTATAATTTAAATATTACAGTTTTAGTATTAAAAAAGTGGAACATAGACTTTCTTATCAAATTGGAGTTAAAATGCACTAAAACGTAGAAAAGAATTTAAAGTTTTTTTTAAAAAAGGCAAGACGCAGAGAAAGGCTGTACAGAAACTATTTATAAAAAAAAATTAATAAAAATTATGCATATTTAAGTTTCAATAGAGCGCTCATCTACACTTCTGCACAGTATTTCTTTGCGGAATACATTGTAAGAAACTGTAAATTATATTCTACTTCTTAGTGCCTTTGAACTCATCTGTGATAGAATGTCTTTTTAAAAAAGCTTTTTAAATATCTAAATATATTTTTTTTTAATTTGATATTTTATCAAAAACTGGGGAGTGAGACAATAAATATACTTTGGTGATCAGTTGAGGCATGGAACACAAAAACAAGGGTTGAGAATCACTGAAGAAGACTATGATCTTTACTGTTTATAGATCCGACAATTGTATTTTAATGTGTTTTAAGTTGTTTTGTTGTTTTTTCATGCAAATAGGCCCTACACACTAAGTCAGGCGAAACCAACCATGGCCACTTTAAGAAATTTTGTCGACGGTAAATTGATCGACGGAAATTTGATCGAACGGAAATTTGGTGGAATCTTTTTTTTCTTCCGTTCTCACGTTAAAATTTTCTTCAAATTTCTTTTTGAACGCACTCTACTATATAGCAATATCCGGATGCGATATTTAATATCATTTCAGTGGAAGCCCCGACTGGCGATCACTGTTGGTGCCCCTTGGTATCCACCGGACTGCACCAAACTGTCTCACCCCAGCGCAGCTTCCATCTTATGCTTAATTTATACAGACGAAAAGCTCTGCTCAAAGACAGTTTAAATAGAAAATGTTGGCCCGTGAAGCTCGGGGAAACTATGTGCACCTATTTCATTCGTTTCTTCAAACATTCATGATTTTAATTTTAAAAATTCGAAAATTCTCCCCCTTGACCTCAAAGAGGGGAGGGCGGGGGGGGGGGGAAGAGAGGGTGAGGACGGGGGTGCAANAGAAATTTTGTTAACGAAAGCAATTGGTTTGAACTTAAATAATTGGAGAAAAAACTGTTTCCCATTTTCACTCACGCATTTCCTATTTCTCCCTCTCCTCTCTCTCTTTCTCTCCCTCTCCCTACCTCTCTCTATCTCCCCATCTCTCTCCTTCTTTCTCTCTATTTCTTCCTCTCCATTCTCTCTCTTTCCCTACCTCTCACTATCTCTCCCCTGTCTCTCTCTTTCTCCCTCTCCCCTCTCTCTCTCTTTCCCTACGTCTCCCTACCTCTCTTGTTCACACTCTCTCATCCTCTTTTTCTCTCTTTCTCCCTCTCCTCTTTCTCTTTCCCTTCCTCTTCCTGCCTCTCTCTCTCCCTCTCTCTCATTCTCTTTCTCTCTCTTTCTCCCTCTCCTCTCTCTCTTTCTCTCCCTCTCCATAATCTCTATTTTCCTCCCCCTCCCTACAACTTTCTCTAGTCTCGCTCCCTCATTTGTTCTCTTTCTCCCTCTCCTCTCTCTCTTTCTCTCCATCTCCCTACCTCTTTCTCTCTCTCTCTCTCCTCTTTCTCCGTCTACTCTCTCTTTCCCTCCCTTTTCCTACCTGTCTCTCCTACTTTCTCTCTCTTTCTCCCTCTCCCTCTCCCAATCTCTCTCTCTCTCTATATATATATATATATATTCCTCCCCCCTCTCTCTCTCTCTCTATATATATATATATATATCCCCCTCTCCCTCTCTCAATCTCTCTCTATATATATATCTATATACCCCCTCTCTCTTTCTATCTCTTTCTGTGTCTGTGCGAGGGAAAGAGGAGGTGATGGGGGATATTTGATTCATGCACCGTGCCCTTAGCGGCAAACAAGTTCTCCCTCCCATATCTCCAATGCGATATAACCTTAACCAAAGTTACTGGGCAGTTCTCAAGTTAAATACAGGAACAAACAGGTCAGGTACGGCAGTTCTCACATTTGCAACAGGAACAAACAAGCAGAAGACACAAAAACATCACTGGCGATAGGTATCGAAATGGCGGGAAAATTGACACCTACGGTTCATACAGATCTGCCGTGATTGGTCCGTTCAATGTTTGTATCCAGGGCTTAAAGCACGTGATATTTGTCTGGCGAGGTCAAACGGAGAGATGTATGCGAGATACTGACATGACGGTGTGTCATTAATGACTAATATGCTGTTGATATGTGCACGTGCCTTATGCTGGTACACAGGTCTTAGAAGAGGGGGATGTAGACGGTGGCCCTTGGAGTTCAGGGGGGCCCATGGTGCTCAGTGGAGCCCATAAATTTCAGGGGGCTCATGAAGCTTAGGGGGCCCATGGATCTCAAATGGGTGCAGAAAGCTCAGAGTGGCCCACGGAGTTCAGGTGAGCCCATGGAGCTAAGGGGGTTCATGGAAATCGGGCGAGCTCATGGAGCTCAAGGGGGACCCATGGATCTTAAGGGGGTCCATGAAGCTCAAGGGGGGGCATGGAGTTCAGGGGAGCCTGTGAAGCTCAAGGTGACCCATGGAGCTTAAGGTGGCCCATGAAGCTAGGAGGGCCCACGGAGCTCAAAAAGACCCATGGAGCTCAAGCGGGTCCATGGAGCTCAAGCAGGTCCATGGAGCTTCAGGAGGCCCATGGAACTCAATAAGAACCATGGAGCTCAAAGTGGATCAATGAAGGGGAAATATATATATATCATATTAAAAAATCAATTTAAAAAAATAATATTGGTTATATACTTCGCAATCTATACTTAGTGTGTACCGGTACAACAAACCCACCGTGCAGCCTTGTTTGACATAAGCAGTCCTATTATTAAAGCATACTGGCTTTCCTAACATTTCGAAATTTAAATGGCGAAAAACCTGACGGAGTGAAGCTAAACAAGCATTATTTTGATTGCCCTTGTCGATCATTTTGGAACAGGATCGGAGGCAGCTTTAGCTCAGCATCTAAGTCTATATGCTTTCATCAGCAGAAGGATGGTCAACAACTAAGTCTATGCTTGCATCTACAGATGGATGGTCAGCACGTATGAAATGACGAAATATGTAACATGTATTCACGCATAGCATTACACGAAAGAAGCGTGGCTCAGTGCTATCTGGCTTGGCGAGAACTGTAGCAAGACGCATGTCATCTGACAAACGCTTAATGTACAGTCTATTTCATGCATATTTGAAACAGTGAGTGGCACACCACTATGAGACGAATCATTGATGACGCACTATTCTTTGGTGAGCGCGGGGGCCTTATTGCTCTGCGTGGAAGTTCCCAGCGCATTGTTGCATTAATGAAAATGTCCTTGGAGCCATGTAGTTGTTGTCTCACTGGGATCCTATTTTGAAAGAACAAGTTTTGTAAGTGAACTTAATGAGCCACAAGAAAAGGGAGAATGACTACAAATGCATTATATCAGAGAGCTTTGAGCATGCTAAGAGAGCATGAAGACAAGCGGTATAGAAGTAATCAATCTTTGAGCATGCTAAGAGAGCATGAAGACAAGCGGTATAGAAGTAATCAATCTTTGAGCATGCTAAGATAGCATGAAGACAAGCGGTATAGAAGTAATCAATCTTTGAGCATGCTAAGAGAGCATGAAGACAAGCGGTATAGAAGTAATCAATCTTTGAGCATGCTAAGAGAGCATGAAGACAAGCGGTATAGAAGTAATCAATCTTTGAGCATGCTAAGATAGCATGAAGACAAGCGGTATAGAAGTAATCAATCTTTGAGCATGCTAAGAGAGCATGAAGACAAGCGGTATAGAAGTAATCAATCTTTGAGCATGCTAAGATAGCATGAAGACAAGCGGTATAGAAGTAATCAATCAATGCCCACAACGAGTTAATTGCTCAATGTTCATCACCTGTAAAGCAGGCACATGTTGGAGGACGCAGGAGAGCAGCTCAGTCCTTGACTGATACTGTTGATTCCACACCAGATTCATATCATGTTGAACAAGCAACATTTCGTTGCGTTGCGTGATACCATAAGATGACCAATATGAAGTTGCAGAAATATATTTCCAGTCATATATAATTGACACAAGCCATGAAACAGAGGATAGTAGAAACATTTAAAGAACACGATTCTCCAAAGCGTAAATGTGTTGTAAACACATGGTAATGGCAATGCAACCAACATGTCAGGGAAATATCAAGAAGCACAGGGAGAATACTTGAGCAATACGAAACAGCTTTACGTTCACCATGTGGTTGCCACACATACTTAATTTGTGTCGAAATGATACCGCAGAGTGCATTCAGTACATGATTTCTGAAGCCATAACATACGTTAGAAGTATACGCAGCATGTTAACAACTTGTTTACTGTTAAGGTCTAGCCAGCACATCAACGGGACATCTCGAACAAGTGTAGTGGCGTTTCTCTTCACGACATGTCTAGCACACGATGGTGAGACCGTGCCGCAGAAGTCCATTGACTGATCTCTTAACGACATGTCTAAAACACGGTGGTGAGACCGACCCGCAGAAGTCCATTGACTGATCTCTTAATGACATGTCTAAAACACGGTGGTGAGACCGTGCCGCAGAAGTCCATTGACTGATCTCTTAACGACATGTCTAAAACACGGTGGTGAGACCGTGCCGCAGAAGTCCATTGACTGATCTCTTAACGACATGTCTAAAACACGGTGGTGAGACCGTGCCGCAGAAGTCCATTGACTGATCTCTTAACGACATGTCTAAAACACGGTGGTGAGACCGTGCCGCAGAAGTCCATTGACTGATCTCTTAACGACATGTCTAAAACACGGTGGTGAGACCGTGCGGAAAGCATAAACCCCATTGTAGACAACCTGCCAGGCATACATTTAGTCATTTAGCATAAGAAAACCTTTCTTGGGTTGAACATAATCATAAGTGCCAGAAAAAAAAGAACAGAGATAAATGGAGCCTTGTTTTATGTCACATCCTTCATTTGTGTGATAATATCTGTTTGAATTGTACAGATAATTAGTTCCAGTGGATATCTGTAACAAGGTTATTCAGTCCAGAAATACAACACTGGATTTTGAAAGGCTTCTTTGGAACAGCTGGAGAAGTGTGTGGAGCGACGATAAGAATGTTGCTTCTAAGTTGTTCATAGAAGTGAAGCTCTCTAGAACTCGGGGTGAAGCAAAAAGCAAAAGAAAGAGATGCCACGATGAATGTGCAACAACAGCAGAAGCGTATTTCAGAATGCATGTCTTCTATGTAATGTTGGATAGTAATATGTAATATGGGTGGACTCATTGTTCGTTCCAACGCTGCAGTGAACATTGTTGAGAAGTTCAACCAGTTCTCAAGATGAACTGACAGAAACATGATAATCCCCGACACATCAATATATTTATCAGTGAGCAAACTTGTCAAGAAGAAAAATCATGTTCCATTCGCATACAAGGGTAAGCATTTTTTTAAAGAATATATCTATTTGAAAATTTCAGCTGGAGTAATTAACATTGACGTCAATGAACCATGATCTGAATAAGAGAATTCGGGACAAAATAATAAAACTATCCCGTATTTATCCATTGAATTCCCTTACACAATCGTTAGAAACAATTAACTTTTCAATGACATTTTTTCGAAAGGAATTTTTTTTTTTTTTAAATGTCTATTAATGATTTTAAAATTGTTAAAAAAAATAAATTACCCTAAAAAAACTAAGTTTTTGGTATAAATCCTTTAGAAAATGTAATATTTAGCAATGGGGGGTGGATCTGAAAAGTTGACAAAACATGCATGCAAGTAACAAACGTAATGAGAATCCCAACTAGTGCTTCCCCCACCCCCCTTTCCACCCAATATTCGCAACCGCACATGTTTTTTCACGCCCTTGAACACTATTATTCTTATGACCCCCCCCCCCCGTCCCCGTCCCCACCGCTTTTACACTCCCAACTTTGTGTCACCAACTATTTTATAAACACAAGAGACGCACCAAACACTCTTGCAATAATTTTATTTTTTTTCACGCCCTTGAACACTATTATTCTTATGACCCCCCCCCCCGTCCCCGTCCCCACCGCTTTTACACTCCCAACTTTGTGTCACCAACTATTTTATAAACACAAGAGACGCACCAAACACTCTTGCAATAATTTTATTAAACTCTCGTTTAGCGCAGTTATCGGGCATTTTATTTCTTGAAATCAACCGTGACATCATTTTTCCCACTATCTTCTCCTTGATAAACAAGAACACTGATTTTTTAAAATTTTAAAACACATACACACACACATAAACATAAATATGGGAGGGGGTTAGATTGGGGCTGGAGATGAAAATTTGAAAGAATATGTTGTAATCGGCGAAGCGTCTATATGTGCCAAGTTTCAGCTCGATAGATGGACGTGAAGTTGGTCAAATAGATGTCAAAATATTTTGCCATCCAGCAAGCAACGAACGAAAGCGAAGTTTTTAGAAATAATTTAAAAACAAAGAAACTTTTTTTTTGACTGTAAACAAACAATATTTTACATGTATGTAAAAATGATGTAAAAAGGGCCAAATAACCTCCCTATAGCAAAAAGAGGAGATTGCGGGAATTTAAGAGGCAAATTACACATAAAAGCATGAATCCGGGAGCCAACACAAATTTCATAAACCAGTCCAATCTGGCATCTCCAAGCTCTTGTCTTAGCGAGCCAATCACACGCAACATATTCCCAAATCTGAACACGCCCACAAAGGCTACCTCAGATTTTAACAAAGCCAATCAAAATTTCCCCGCCAACAATTATATCCAATGAAGCAACCACGATGACGTGTGAACCCTGTATATAAAGTGCAGAGAGGCCCCCTCCCCTCCCCAACTCTCCACCCCCGTCAGCTTAACTTGTTCACAGAACGCTCTATTGCCAGCCGCCCTTATAAACCAGCCGGGCATCAAGGAAGCTCCCATCAAAGAACACTTTAACCTCCCCGATAGCCTCCGGTGTCTCTCTTTCAAAGATCACACACTATTTTAATATCCTACCCTCATCTTCATCTATTTCTTGACTTTTTTTTTTTTTTTTTTTTTTTTTCAGGGAGTAAGGAATTGTTAAGTAGACCACCCATGGTCCCGTCCCTTACATTTAGCTCCCCTATCTCCACGCTCTGTCCATCGTTGCGCCCCTCTCACAGCTGGAAAGTGAGGCCCTGATCGTGATGAGGGTGTAAACAATTTACAGGATTACTTTCTTTCAAGGGGTGATCGCCTCCTATTGTACTTGAGGTGCAAGATGATAACAATGTCGGGTGGTGGACGAAGGTAGAGAGAGGGTTTCTATCGGGCGGAACTTATCATGACGAACTTTGGAAGACACCAAAGCATTCGGCAACTGAAAGTAAGGTCATTTAGGGTATGCAACAGAGTAGTATCTGGTGCCCCCCCTCCCCCCCACACACACACACTATTGGGAAGACAGTCTATTGCCTCCTGTCTTCCAAAGTTCATAATATCATTGAAATGTTGCCCTTTCAATTGCAATGTAACCCTTGCAACAAGTGAAGTATTCCCTTTAAAACCATGCACAGTTACATCGCGAACCCCCCTGAAACATAGGAGTCATAGGAGCCAGAATACATTGATCGTGGGCCCTGAAAATATAGAAGAAGTAGAAGAAGTGGCGTAGCTAGAGTACAATACGATGTGGGTAAATGAAAGAAGGCATACTTAAAGTTACTAAAAAAATCACTTCAATTTATTCAATTTATCATGATTTTATATAATTCATTTGTATATTTGAAACAATGGAACACACGAGTAGGAAAAAATATATTTATTTTTAAAAAAGTAATAGTATGGTGTACGACATTCGATGAAGTGTGTTCACTGGATGATTTGTGATGCGTTACCAACACGTGACTTCGTGGGACGCGGACTTATGACTTATGATGCCTGTTGAATACATGTATGATATTATGAGCTTATTCATGGTATCCATGGAAGACTATTTATTATGTTTTTGGCAACATCCTATATGTTTTTGGCAACATCCTAGGATAGATGCTCAATTTTACTTCAAAGGGACATGATTATGTGGGATGGAAGCATGATTTTTTCTACGAGCATCAGATTTTTAATAATTATCTGCTATTTCTTTATTTCTTTCGCCTCCGAATTCTCTGTTGATTATATTCAGTAGTGATATCCCACTTTGGGCTAAATCTGTTATTTAAATCCTTCATATCAACTTCGCTTTTGCTCGTGGCTGGCCGGCTGGCAAAATTTGCGGACGGCTAATTGACCCATTTCCCGTAAACCTATAGAGTTGAAACCTGACACATAGACTCGTGGCCAATGAAAACACATTCTATCAAATTTTCAGCCACACTCCCCCTCCCCTTAAAAAAATCAGGTTTTTTGTCATGTTTTTCAAGGGGAATATGAATGAAACATAAACATTTCACGAAATAAAATTCCCGACAACTGCGCTCAATGAGATTTTGAAAAAAAAGAAAGAAAATAGATCGCAAGTGCGTTTGGTGCGTAATTTTGTTGTTGTTTCTGAAATAGTCGGTAAAATAAATCTGCGCTGTCAAATCGGATGGGACATTAGAATATTAACATAAAATTAGATAGCGTAAAAAAAAATGCAAACAAAGGAACTATACCAAAAACTTTCTTTGTAGGGCTTGTTTTTATTTTGTAATTGAATCAAAGCCGCAAATTCCCCCCCCCCCCCCCCCCNTCTGTGGTCAATTGTCTTCCACAAAACCGACCCTCTGTGGTCAATTGTCTTCCACAAAACCGACCCTCTGTGGTCAATTGTCTTCCACAAAACCGACCCTCTGTGGTCAATTGTCTTCCACAAAACCGACCCTCTGTGGTCAATTGTCTTCCACAAAACCGACCCTCTGTGGTCAATTGTCTTCCACAAAACCGACCCTCTGTGGTCAATTGTCTTCCACAAAACCGACCCTCTGTGGTCAATTGTCTTCCACAAAACCGACCCTCTGTGGTCAATTGTCTTCCACAAAACCGACCCTCTATGTGGCCACAAGTTAAGGGACCACTCTTGTAAATGAAAGAGTTGCATTTTAATGAAATTAATTGAAAATGACCCATGTACCGATAATTATACTTATTATTTCAATGATTTGCTTTAAAAGACCGCCCCCCCCCCAACCCACCCCCGAAAAGGGTTTGTATCCATCCATGCTGATCATTGGTATTTTCTCGTAAATCACATTACTATTATAGAGCAGTTTAAAAACAAAACAAAAAACTTCTCCTTGAGACCGGCTTGGATTTTATTATTAATATTATAAGTGGTTTTGTATAGCGTGGTACCCCAACCTCGGGCTGGGCTCACCAGGCTGTGCATACAATTTAACAAACATAATCAAGAACTTTAAAAAATTTAATTAACATACATTAATTGAATAAAACAAAACAAATGTATATTCAAAACTATTTACATGTCAAGCCCTGGACGACACCCAGTAGCGTCGTTTTTCGGTCAGAGGTGGGAATCTGTCAGGATGATAGAGTTAAAAAAAGATGAGTTTTGAGTGCAGTTTTGAAGGCTGTGATGGTCGGTCTATTATGACATTAAATAGAAGATCCGACTTGCATTTGTTAATCGATAATACTGGCCATATGAATCACAATGGAAATGATCAAGTACAATAAGCCAGCAAGTTTGTTTTTTAAATTATTATTATTATTAAATAACGTAATACTACAATTATCACATTAATCTGAACACGTGACCATATTTACAGAACACGTGATCATACATATATAGTAAAGTCCGATAAGGTGTTATGTACCTTTTTTCCCCAAACCCTTGTATCAACAGGACATGTAAATCTGGAAAGATTGTGGGGGGAGGGGGTGGTGGGAAGGGAACACAACTGCGACTGCGACCACGCAGGTCGAGAAAAGTTAAGGGCATATATAGCTATACCCGTATACCGACGGAGAGGCCGTAATACAGCAACGAATGCTTCTTCCTGGCGTAAGCATGATTCACGCGCGGGGTTACGTCGGTGCAAACTAATTGTGAAGCCAATGATATCTCCACAATGTGGCAACTATAGGGCCTCACATATGACAACTGTTTTAATTCGCCATCAGTGCCCCAGCCGAGCCCCCGGGCCAGCTCCAGAACACAAGTGCCCCCATTCGATGAAAACGCACTCATCTCCCCCCCCCCCATCTCCCCCATCGGTTAAAACCCCCCTCCCCCCCCCCCCCCCCCCCATCTCCAACGGTGCTAAACATCGGGGGCGTCTCTGGGAATTGGGGAACTCTGGGATTCCATGGCACTTATTTATCGTAACTTCATTGCCGCTTTTTCGTTTATTTATTTGTTTATAGTATTTTGACTTCTCTGATACTCTGACCATTGTTATGTCGCGTCACTCACAATTAAGTCACATGTTTTCGTACTTTCGTAAAAGAATAACTTAATCGAGAAATTCACAGTGGAGCAATTAATACGAGAAATTCTTATTGGAACAATTAATACAAGAAATTCATAGTGGAACATGTAATAGAGACATTCATTTGGAACATTTAATCAAGATATTCATCTTGGAAAATTTGAAACGAGAAATTCAAATTGGAACATTTAATTGAGAAATTCAATTTAAAACGAGAGATCATCTTGGAAAATGTCTATAATTTTTATTCTGATAATTGCACCAAACCAAAACTCTATTGGAATTAACCACTTTCTGTATATTTCACTAGCGTATGAAAAAAAAAACTATATGTGGTGATATGTATATTAACCACCAGTGATAGTATATACGCCAACAGAGACCTCACCGGGGTGAAGGGGGGGGGGGAGCAGTACGCACAATAACGCCATGACAATAAACAAGCCCCATCTTCTAAATGCACGGATATAGCTTGGGGGTAAACTGAAGGTATATGGATATTAAACACCAGTGATAGGATATACGCCACAAGAGACCGCACCGGGGTGAAGGGGGGGGGGGAGCAGTACGCACAATAACGCCATGACAATAAACAAGCACCATCTTCTAAATGCACGGATATAGCTTGGGGGTAAACTGAAGGCGCAGCTCAACCAACACCTACGGCGCCACACAAAAACCGATGACGTCATTGAAAACGAGGCAATTCTTTCAGACGCTATCAAGGTCTTATAAATCAAATGAGAATTTTTTTTTTTATTTCCATGTCATGCACTCGGCTCCTAGACTACTCTTTTTGTATGCAATACAACCCTTTTCTAGGCGTAAGTACCCGATATTAACATCCAATTAACATCCATATACATGGTGTAAGTACCTGGTATTGACATCCATATACAAAAGCCAGTTTTTTTTTTTGTGGTTGCTTTATTGTGTACTCGGACGTCCTTCTCTAAACAACCCACCATCGCGCCCTCCTCGTCTTTCCTTTACACGACACAAGGACAAAAGGGGCGCAGCGGTGCATTATTTATCCCCAGCTGAACCACAAAGATGGGGGGGGGGGGCAACTTGTGAGGGAGCATATACGCACTCGTCACTCGGCGGTTCTCATCTTACGCGAGAGCGTCCTCGAGGTCGTTGATTCAGAGTCGGGCCCCGTTAAAATTGACCTAACTCCGGTTGTAGCTAAAGTTTGTAATTCGCAAAGGGTGAAATTTAGACAAGTAATTTAGACAAATAATTTAGTCACGTAATATAGAGAAATAATTTAGACTAAAGTAATTTAATCAAGTAATTTAGACAAGTAATTAGACAAGTAATTAGACAAGTAATTAGACAAGTAATTTAGACAAGTAATTTAATCAAGTAATTTAGACAAGTAATTTAGACAAGTAATTAGACAAGTAATTTAGACAAGTAATTAGA
Organism: Lymnaea stagnalis; assembly: GCA_964033795.1. Taxonomy (NCBI): domain Eukaryota; kingdom Metazoa; phylum Mollusca; class Gastropoda; family Lymnaeidae; genus Lymnaea; species Lymnaea stagnalis. The sequence continues at coordinate 65,484 of CAXITT010000535.1, read as the reverse complement.
CAAGTAATTTAGACAAGTAATTTAATCAAGTAATTTAGACAAGTAATTTAGACAAGTAATTAGACAAGTAATTTAGACAAGTAATTTAGACAAGTAATTTAGACAAGTAATTTAGACAAGTAATTTAGACAAGTAATTTAATCAAGTAATTTAGACAAGTAATTTAGACAAATAATTTAGTCACGTAATATAGAGAAATAATTTAGACTAAAGTAATTTAATCAAGTAATTTAGACAAGTAATTAGACAAGTAATTTAGACAAGTAATTAGACAAGTAATTTAGACAAGTAATTTAGACAAGTAATTTAGACAAGTAATTTAATCAAGTAATTTAGACAAGTAATTTAGACAAATAATTTAGTCACGTAATATAGAGAAATAATTTAGACTAAAGTAATTTAATCAAGTAATTTAGACAAGTAATTAGACAAGTAATTTAGACAAGTAATTTAGACAAGTAATTTAATCAAGTAATTTAGACAAGTAATTTAGACAAGTAATTAGACAAGTAATTTAGACAATTAATGCCTACGAATCATACGGTATTCGATTTTCAAATTGCGAAATATAATTACGTAAAGCAGTGCATATTTGTATGTATCCAGTGAAATAAAACTGTCAGGCTATACGACCAGCCCCATACATAAAGTCATTGTAGTAGCACAGATCATATACATCAAATCATGGCAGTATTCAGACGTTTTATCACTTAAAAACAGTTACACATATATTATTTGTTTGTGGAAAACATTTCGGGAAAAGAAGATGTTTCCCTGAAACATGGAAATAGGAAATTATAACAAACACTTTTTCAAAGGTTCTCAAATTCATTTTAAAGGTTCAATTAATACGGTCTCACCTGCTCAAGTGCAATATGGTTTTGATAATTTAAGTGATGAATCTTATCACAATTCTACACACACGGCCCGCAGGTATCAGGACAGGTATTACAGCAGGTATTACCATTTAGGGTACTGATTTCAAAATTTTTAACTTCTAAATTGCTGGAGAGAGGGAAAACAAAAACGCTAGAGGTCAAATATGCTCAAAACATTCCCCCTCTTGTCCTAGAGGTTTTGTTTCATTGTAGTAATCCAGCAGCCAGTAGGTCATCGGCAAGGAACCCAGAAACAAAGGAAGAAGGCCGAAGAAGATCCCGCCATCTTTCCTCATATTTCGACAAGATGATGATGACAACTCCCACGTCCCCCATCCCCCACGCACACACCCTCCCACACAACCCACTTGCCATCTATGCACACAAATTCCCACTCGAGGAAGTCGTTGAGAGACATTTCGTCCAACAAAATATACAACACACGTCATGGGACTCGTGTAAGTGTGCCCTCGTCATCCTCTCGTCTGGGGGATGTATCACAGATGTAGAGAGAGAGAGAGAGAGTGAGAGAGGGGCTACAGCTACACCCAAGGGGGAAAACAATCCAGATGCATCATATTAGGTAATCGACTTCTGTAATTTGGAGCGTCGATCGGAACTTCCCGATACAATCGGGCGATTCGATGAGCATAAATAACACAATGGAGTAACTATTGGTCATGGTAACAGCAATCCCCCCCCCCCACCCCCGCCTTTTTTGTTGTTGTTGTTTATTCAAAAGTGCCCCATGCGTATATACAAAGTCAAGATGGTCTGATGAAGTCAGGATGGTCAGATAAAGCCAGGATGGTCTGATAAAGTCAGGATGGTCAGATAAAGCCAGGATGGTCTGGTAAAGTCAGGAGGGTCAGATAAAGTCAGGATAGTCTGAAAAAGTCAGGATGGTCAGATAAAGTCAGGATGGTCTGATAAAGTCAGGATGGTTTGATAAATTCAGGATGGTCTGATAAAGTCAGGATGGTCTGATAAAGTCAGGATGGTCTGATAAAGTCAGGATGGTCTGATAAAGTCAGGATGGTCTGATAAAGTCAGGATGGTCTGATAAAGTCACGATGACCTGATAAAGTCAGGATGGCCTGATAAAGTCACGATTGTCACGAAGGCTATGCACCCAATAACATCAACATAATATAATATTAAATAAGTTACCATCCTGTGCTGCTTTTTCCAGCAATCTTCTCGTCAGCCCCACACCTGGTATTCCCTACAACGCAAGGGTCAGAGCCAGGTGGCTCAACTTGTAAACCGTCGATAACTTGGCGGGCTTTTTATTCCTTCTTGTTCACCTCTGCTCCTAAACAAGATCCGGTCTTCGCATGCAAGACTCCCATTTTTTTAAATGCCATACTTATGTTTGTTATTATTTTCGTATTTTCTCACTTTCAATATAAAAAAGGCAATGGATAAGAAACAAAGAGGTTCGTTGCTCAGGCCAATCAAAATGAATTCTAAAATTAACCTTAGATAATTTAGGGTTTTACCTTTAATCAAATGTCATTTTCGGGCGCCATAGAATATCATTGCACTAATCTCTTTGTCTGGTTTTCGACGAAAACGTACTTTCAAATACAAGTCATTTATTATTTCTTTATATTAATCTGAAACGAGTTCAATTTGGCCAAATTTTTTTTATTAGACAAAAATGCAAGTATGTATGGCAAGGATTCGAACCCAAAAACATTGAATAATTGTGGACATTTTTTGGGTCTAAATCTCTATTTTTTTAATTTTTTTTTTTTTTTATACGGAATAACACCACATTCGTTTACCGACATTTTTTATAGTAACCTTGATGAATTTATAGCAGCTAAAATTATTTTTAAATTTAATATCCGTTCACTATATAAATTTTTTTTACCTTATTTCTTCATCGTCTGATCTAAAATACATGCGATATTCATTTATAAAAAAAAGGCAACTAAAAAACTCTTCAAAGACTAAATGTAAGATTTAATTTTTATGTTCACTCCTGTTCTAAGGGACCGTATGCTTAACAATAATGAAATGCAGATACAAGTAAAAAAGATGCCCGACTGTCTGAATTGTATATGCATTAAAAAAACAACAACACACACACACACACAATGAGTTCCTCCCCTTGATGGAGTATTAAAAGGATGTTTCCAAAGCTTCTAATGTCCGCACACACACACACACACACACACGTCCTGTTGTAAGCATACCGCCGATTACTTTTATTTAAACACCATGTCACGTGTGTGTGTGGGGGGGGGGGGTGTGGACAGAGGCGATGACATGATATCCCCCCCCAACCTAAAGCAAGCTGGCAGACATCACAAACGCGCTAGGATTTTAGAAGGAAGTAAACAACATAAAAGAAACACCAAAAACAAAAAAAACAAAACCAACCAACAATACAAAAAACAAACAAAATTAAAGCTCTTGGGGCCAATTCATATTAGTTTATGCTTCTAAGGACTGTCCGCCAACTCACTGACGGCCGTGTCACGTGACATTCCATCACAAGAAAACTCTTTTTGTTGCGCATCCGAAATTTAAATTTTAAAAAGTTCAATTTATTTTTATTTTTTGTCACCTGACTCATCAAATACTTTTTTCCTTTCTTTCCTACTTAGGATGTCGTCATGCATCTTATGTTTTTTGTCGTTAACACGAAAGGTTATATGAATTATTTTATGATTACGTAAGGACGGTACTTTTCACTAAACATTTCCTTAAGTTAATTTCATTCTCATGCAGGACTATTCAGTGCTTACTTGAAGGACTATTCATTTCTGGCTCACTTGCAGGACTATTCAGTTCATTTCCGGCTTACTTGCAGGACTTTTCAGTTCAGTTCCGGTTTACTTGCAGGATTATTCAGTTCCTGCTTACTTTAGGACAATTCAGTTTAAACTTACTTGCAGGACTATTCAATTCCGTCTTGCTTGCAGGACTATTTAATTCCATCTTACTTGCAGGACTATTCAGTTCCGGTTTACTTGCAGGATTATTAAGTTCCGGCTTACTTTATGACAATTCAGTTTAAGCTTACTTGCAGGACTATTCAATTCCGTCTTACTTGCAGGACTATTCAGTTCCGTCTTACTTGCAGCACTATTCAGTTACGGTTTACTTGCAGGACTATTCAGTTCCGGCTTACTTGCAGGACTTTTCAGTTCCGTCTTGATTGCAGGACTTTTCAGTTCCGGCTTACTTGCAGGACTATTCAGTTCCGGCTTACTTTAGGACAATTCAGTTTAAGCTTACTTGCAGGATTATTCAATTCCGTCTTGCTTGCAGAACTATTCAGTTCCATCTTACTTGCAGGACTGTTCAGTTCCGGTTTACTTGCAGGACTATTCAGTTCAGTTCCGGCTTACTTGCAGGACTTTCAGTTCCGTCTTGCTTGCAGGACTACTCAGTTCCGGCTTACCTTCAGGACTTTTCAGTTCCGGCTTATTTGCAGGACTTTTCAGTTCTGGCTTACTTGCAGGACTTTTCAGTTCCGGCTTACTTGCAGGACTTTTCAGTTACGGCTTATTTGCAGGACTTTTCAGTTCTGGCTTACTTGCAGGACTTTTCAGTTCTGGCTTACTTGCAGGACTTTTCAGTTCCGGCTTACTTGCAGGACTTTTCAGTTCCGGCTTACTTGCAGGACTTTCAGTTCCGTCTTGCTTGCAGGACTACTCAGTTCCGGCTTACCTTCAGGACTTTTCAGTTCCGGCTTATTTGCAGGACTTTTCAGTTCTGGCTTACTTGCAGGACTTTTCAGTTCCGGCTTACTTGCAGGACTTTTCAGTTCCGGCTTATTTGCAGGACTTTTCAGTTCTGGCTTACTTGCAGGACTTTTCAGTTCTGGCTTACTTGCAGGACTTTTCAGTTCTGGCTTACTTGCAGGACTTTTCAGTTCTGGCTTACTTGCAGGACTTTTCAGTTCCGGCTTACTTGCAGGACTTTTCAGTTCCGGCTTACTTGCAGGACTTTTCAGTTCCGGCTTACTTGCAGGACTTTTCAGTTCCGGCTTACTTGCAGGACTTTTCAGTTCCGGCTTACTTGCAGGACTATTACGTTATTGCTTCCTGACTTTTTTTTCTATCTACCACTGTTATCATTCACGTTTAAAAAGAATTTTAGTCTCAAAATATTCTGCACGTCTGCACGTCTATTTCTTGTTATTATCTGAGTTGTTGCTCTTTTTTTTTTTGGTTACTCTCGAACCATTCGTGTCATCTTCATCTCCTAATAGCACCCCTACCCCCATTCCAAACCCCCTCCTTTTTTTTCTTCTTCCTTTTAGCTCCCTTCCTTCATTACCTCCCTTTCCCGCAAATAAGGGAGGGAAAAACAAAATACCACAAAATAACACATTTCTCTTTCCAAAGCGTGTCTCAAGTGTTGGCACAATCTCCCCCTCTCCCTCCCTCCCCCCACCCCCAACCCCTCAATTCCCTCAGCTTCTATGTCTTCCAATAGCTCCACTAATAGACAGGCGATAACATCACGCATTCTAATTATCAATTTTCTGTTATTTTTTGTATCTACCAAAGCGCTTCCATCACCCGCGCGCAAAAACAATTCACGAGCCGTCACCATGCGTGCTGTCTTTCTGTTGTATTCCCTATCTTGTTGTTTTTAGTGGTACATTTACAGCAAGTTACGGGAGGCAAATCCGTTTTCCATTTTCAGATAAGCGAAATTATTTCCCCTCCTTTAAAAAAAAGAAAAAAAGAAAAGAGAACTGTGTTTGGAAGACGAAACCGTATCCTCCGCCTGACGTGCACCACCGGGGCGCGCGCGAGGGGCGCTGGGGGAAATTTGACCATGTTTGTGTTTCAGAAGAATTATGCCAAAATAATGATAATAAGGAGAGAGAGGTTTTGGATAGAGAGTTTGTACATTTAGTTGGTTAACCTATTGTGTCTATAAAGACTATCAAAATAAGTTTAAAAAGAAAAGAATGTTAGAAAAATTAACAAAAAACACACCAACAACTTGTGTTTATTGCTTCTACTGTTAGAATGACAATTAAAGATATGAATAGTTAAGCTTTAGAAATGCGACAGTGCTATCTACTAGCAGCTTTTTAAACTTGATTTTGGCCTGAACTGATGCCACACAATTGCCTTATGCTTTTATTCCGCCCGCATCATAGCTTCTTTGTGATTTGACAGACCAAGGGGCGTGACTGAAGAGCGCTCTAAAGTGCGCTCAATCTAACACTCATATCATACGTGCACATCCCTTACATCGAACTCGACAGTGCCGCCCGGCGAGGGTCTGCCAGACTGCCACGGTGGTATACCCCCCCCCCCCCCGGTACGCCACTGAGTTCACGTTCGGAGTCCTGCATCACAAGTCCCAATCGGTATTTCCAGTTCGACTTTCAGCGCCACTGATAGAAACAACGCGACATCTAGGCTTATTCCGTCAGCCACTAACACTTTTGATGTAGTTCATACCATTAGGGGCGTAGCTAGATTTTTTTTTTTTGTATGTCACCCGGTGGGCCCCCATGAGTTGGCTTCTAAAAAAAAAAGGGCGTCACACAATTTAATCAAAATTTAACATGGCTTCCCCACCCCCGCCCCCCCCCCCTTTTTTTTTAAACGTCCCACCAGAGTATGACCAGCATTCTCTAGCCCACCCAGCGACTTTTGGTTTTTGTTGTTTTTTTCCCCCTCCCAAACTGCAACTGGACATGTCAACCTCCTCCTCCTTTCAAACTGATCCACCGCAAAGACCACCACCTAACTACAACAATGGGAATCCATGTCACATCTTAACGCTGAAATCAGTCTCTGTGTGGACTGAAGCATCAAACTAAATATATATATATATATATATATAAATAAAAGCTAAGCGATTGAAACTAAAGTTAGCACATAGGTTTACTCTTCATGTCTACAGTAAGAAAATATAAAATAAAATAAATTTCTGCATCCTACAAACAATAAATTCAATCTTTTTATTTTTTTTAAAAATGTTATATCTTATCGACGAAGTAATTGACACTAACTTGACACAACAAAACCTAATCTTCTACACTGTGAAAAAAACAAACAAAAATTGTACAAACCAGCAATATTATTAATCGCAATGTATGCATTCTTTCGGGTGGTCCGAGGGGCCCACCAACATCATTAGAAATGTCGAATCTCTCGACCCCCCCCTCCCCCCACCATCTTTTTAAACCCCCTGGCGAGCTTAGCGAACGCTGATGATATCGAAGACGGGCAATTATGAAAAATGTGTCGACAGTTTCTCTGGTGCAAGCGAAACTAAACTCGATAGAGAAGAAACCTGGCTTCCTCGACCTGGCTTCCTCGACCTGGCTTTCTCGTAAGTCGTTTTCAAAACTTCGTCGCCCTCCCCCCCTCCCCACACACACACACATTCAAAATGCCGGCGGTTATTTACATCAGCTTGGCATTTTGTGAGTTTAGGATTATGTTGTCATGGTAACAAGTTGTATCGTCTGGTGTTTGTGTGTGGTTTGGGGGGGGGGAGGGGTTGGGTCTTGGGGCAAACGAGCAGGAAAAGAAGAACATAATGGATCGATAGTTTTAAGACAAAGTATTTTGAAACATTGAAAACTGTTTGCGAGAAAATAGTATTTCGATTGTGTGGTGAATTATGACAAAGTATTATGAATGACTGTCATGGCATGCGATTTAGAAATTTAAAATAAATAAATATATGTGTGTTTTAAGTTAGCTTTCTTTTTCTTATTCAAACTTATTGTTGCACCATGGAAGGGGCATGACCCTTAAGTTAAGGGCTAATTAAGTGATTTTGATGTATATAGAAGTTTTATAAAATATATATGTTTATAGAAGTTTTATAAAATATAAATTATGTATATAGAAGTTTTAGTAAATATATTATGTATATAGAAGTTTTAGTAAATATATTACGGATATAGAAGTTTTAGTAAATATATATGTATATAAAAGTTTTCGAAAATATATATGTATATAGAAGTTTTAGTAAATATATTATGGATATAGAAGTTTTAGTAAATATATTATGGATATAGAAGTTTTATAAAATATATTATGTATATAGAAGTTTTATAAAATATATTATGTATATAGAGGTTTTAGTAAATATATATGTATATTGAAGTTGTATAAATATATTATGTATATAGAAGTTTTATAAAATATATTATGTATATAGAAGTTTTATAAAATATATTATGTATATAGAAGTTTTATAAAATATATTATGTATATAGAAGTTTTATAAAATACATTATGTATATAGAAGTTTTATAAAATATATTATGTATAAAGAAGTTTTATAAAATATATTATGTATATAGAAGTTTTATAAAATATATTATGGATATAGAAGTTTTATAAAATATATTATGTATATAGAAGTTTTATAAAATATATTATGTATATAAAAGTTTGAGTAAACTGATCTTATAAGGTTGGATTAAACGCCTTCATTTTTTACCATATTTCGGTAACATCGAAAGGGGGGGGGGGGCGCTACGTCCATCACCTCATTTGCGCCCGGTCCCCACCCTTCACCTGCCTCCGGCGTTATCTTCAACCTGTCTACAAAGCTACAAATAGGCTAACAAAGAAGTAGAGCGG
>CAXITT010000535.1:36148-50550 GCA_964033795.1 Lymnaea stagnalis | reverse complement strand
GGGGGGGGGGGGGGGGGGGGTGGGAACTTGGCTTTCCCCCGGAGATATAGCTGAAAGAAACCCTGCCCCCCCCTCCCATTTTTGGTTGTGTTTATTTAATTCGTTTATTTTTAGTTGTTAGTCAAGACTCAGCGGTAACTTTTGACAAATCGCTCTTTTTTTTTTAAAAATAAAAAATACTGGATTTTGAGATAACATATTTTGAAACAATTCAAAGAAATGTTTAACCAATGTTCTGTCCAAGAAGATGCCTTTAGAACCAGAACGTCACAAGAATCAACTGGTTGCTAAAGGTTTACATGTAATTTCTTTTTTTTTAATTAAAAAAAAAAAAATTCTGAAAATGATCAAATGCAGCGAATATTCTCTTTATTTCACCAGAATATTATGAGAAACGTCTTGACTGTAATGAAGCTAACCAAACTAAAATGTGTTGCTGATTCTTTTTAAAAATGTTTCATTTTTTTTAAATTTTAAATTTTGACCACTCTTGCTAAATGACTGAATACAGAAGTAAATTTCTTTCTATGGGTCAGCAAAGTATGTTCAACGACTCGATCCTAAACGAAATCTCATCCTATAAACAAAGGAACATGGATCCGATTAATAGTTAACTTTCTTTTTGAACGCACCATTTTGTGTTAAAACCATTGACATGATTGAAATGTAACAATCATTTGATCGTGTGAACTGAGCATTAGGTTCGAACATTTCTGCCCGTTGTTTTAAAGTTTTTGTATCCTGGGGAATGGGGGTGCATGAAACCAAACTTCAGATAACAAAAGTGTAAGGACTCTCCATGTTGAAATGCATTATGTCCACTGGCGTATAGGAAAGGGGTTTCAGGGTTGGGGGTGCGAACCGCTAGGGGATGTGAACCGCTGGGGGATGTGAACCGCCCTTGGGGGCACTTTTTTATCTATATTTTGGGGGTGGAATTTTGGCTAACCGAAGAATTATTTTAGTGGAAAGTAGTGGCAAAACTCTTGTCCCACCCAGGGCGGCACTTGATCTAGCTCCGCCACTGAGTCCGTCTATAGTCTTTATGCATGACACTACTTGATACTCATGATAGTTTCATGGAAAGATGTATAGGAGATTTTGGATTGTGGTATCATTCTCTTGGTCTCCCATGTGTATTTTCTGATAGTGAACACTCGTATTAAATTTGGCTATCTCTTATTAACGTCATATTAACAGAATACAGAACTTGTGACGAAATATTTTTCATGAAAAACCTAGTTTAGTTTTAAAATACATTAGAAAAATCCTAAATTGCATTCTTTAAAAAAAATGTAAATGAAAGCTAATATTAAGTCTATTTAATTAGTTAGTTGTTCATGATGCTTCCAGTCTCACAAACGATTTTTTTGGACATAATGCCAGCGCAGTAACTCGGCAAGCCTATAATATATGTTACGCAGTGAAATTTCTTATAAGCAAACAAAAAAGAAAAAAAAAAAAACAAGTTTGTATAGTTGATATAAGCCTTATGGCCAATCTGAAATCATATAGATGTAAGCGTCAGTTCACATATACAAGTGTGGTTGCTTGCGTGTGTTTAATCATGTGTTTATGACTGAAAAGAGCTGAGCGTTCAACGGGCGTTCAACAGGCGTTCAACAGGCGTTCAACAGGCGTTCAACAGGCGTTCAATTGGCTTTCAACAAGCGTTCAACAGGCGTTCGCTAAATGCGATCCTCACAAGGCAGCACTAAAAGATCATCATCCTCATCACATAATTATTGATTAGCGTGCGTCAGCACTATGAGATGCCTACCATACAAACAACGACTTTGATTGAGTTCGATTCGTCACAATAATACCAAAATAAAGAAGTTATTTATCGTCTCGTCTACTTTTGAAAGCATTCCTCGTGCGAAGAATTTTTTTTCTTCCTGGAAGCACTGAATGAATCATTTTCTAAATTCTAGGATTATCTAAATTTTACGTTTCAAAATCAAAATTTTAAAAAGTATACAAATCCATTCTCTTTGTAACTGCACATAATTTTTTTTTATGATAGACTGAATAGTAGCATGTGGAAGCAGCGATGGTTCATTAGGATGAATATATGCGTGTCGTTTATGTTATGTATGCATATTATTATAATCAAACATTTAATTCCATGATTTATCGTTAGTTAATTACATTGTTATGCATCAAGCAAATAAACATGACCATTATAGATTGACTAGCATTAAGTGGTGGTGTGAGAGATTGACTAGCATTAAGTGGTGGTGTGAGAGATTGACTAGCATTAAGTGGTGGTGTGAGAGATTGACTAGCATTAAGTGGTGGTGTGAGAGATTGACTAGCATTAAGTGGTGGTGTGAGAGATTGACTAGCATTAAGTGGTGGTGTGAGAGATTGACTAGCATTAAGTGGTGGTGTGAGAGATTGACTAGCATTAAGTGGTGGTGTGAGAGATTGACTAGCATTAAGTGGTGGTGTGAGAGATTGACTAGCATTAAGTGGTGGTGTGAGAGATTGACTAGCATTAAGTGGTGGTGTGAGAGATTGACTAGCATTAAGTGGTGGTGTGAGAGATTGACTAGCATTAAGTGGTGGTGTGAGAGATTGACTAGCATTAAGTGGTGGTGTGAGAGATTGACTAGCATTAAGTGGTGGTGTGAGAGATTGACTAGCATTAAGTGGTGGTGTGAGAGATTGACTAGCATTAAGTGGTGGTGTGAGAGATTGACTAGCATTAAGTGGTGGTGTGAGAGATTGACTAGCATTAAGTGGTGGTGTGAGAGATTGACTAGCATTAAGTGGTGGTGTGAGAGATTGACTAGCATTAAGTGGTGGTGTGAGAGATTGACTAGCATTAAGTGGTGGTGTGAGAGATTGACTAGCATTAAGTGGTGGTGTGAGAGATTGACTAGCATTAAGTGGTGGTGTGAGAGATTGACTAGCATTAAGTGGTGGTGTGAGAGATTGACTAGCATTAAGTGGTGGTGTGAGAGATTGACTAGCATTAAGTGGTGGTGTGAGAGATTGACTAGCATTAAGTGGTGGTGTGAGAGATTGACTAGCATTAAGTGGTGGTGTGAGAGATTGACTAGCATTAAGTGGTGGTGTGAGAGATTGACTAGCATTAAGTGGTGGTGTGAGAGATTGACTAGCATTAAGTGGTGGTGTGAGAGATTGACTAGCATTAAGTGGTGGTGTGAGAGATTGACTAGCATTAAGTGGTGGTGTGAGAGATTGACTAGCATTAAGTGGTGGTGTGAGAGATTGACTAGCATTAAGTGGTGGTGTCAGAGATTAGGCTCTCGCCCAAAAGGATTGTCACGTGATTCTCGCTCGGGGAGACAGATGTTTTTGTTTTATTTGTTGGTGTGTGCGTGCGTGTGTGTGTGTATGTGTGTGTGCGTGCGTGTGTGTGTGTGTGTGTGTGTGTGTGTGAGAGAGAGAGAGAGAGAGAGAGTGCGTTTGGGTTTGAAGAATCAGCCTGTTACGCCTCTGATCTCCCCCTAATCGTCTCACTCCGTAAAGGAATCAAACGAAATCCATTGTGGTCATGGGCGCCCGCAGGCAGTGGCAAGGTGGGGCACTTGCCCCCCCCCCCTGGATTGATTGGATAAAAAAATTTTAGACAAAAATAGACAAAAAATGTATTAAAGTAAAGAGAAAATAAAGAGAAAGTAACTAAGCTGATGTCCTGTCCGTTCGTTCACCATACAAATACGCTACAGTAAATTAAAACTATATTAAAACATTACTAAATTTTTTTTGCCCCCCCCCCCTGGAAAGTTAATCAATTTTTTTGCCCCCTCCCCCCCTGGAAATTTTTCTGCGGGCGCCGATGATTGTGGTATTATAATTAGTTTAGTGAAAACGCTTTCCAGGCATGCCATCATGGCCATGGACATCAAAGTGACCAATGCGGTGTTGGAACTGAGGATCTAATATTTTGACAGAATTCATCAGTGTGCTCCTCCCACTGCTCGCATAAAGAGAATTCAAAATTAGTTTTAAACTTTCTTTTTTTTTCCTAACAACTTTAATTTATCCATGTGATACTCATCAGTGAATCTATACTTGTGTAAATAACGTCTAATTCTCCATAGTTTGTTATTTTCTTCCTATCAATTTTCTTCCTATCAATTTTCTTCCTGTTACTTTTTCTTTCCGTGACTTCTTTTCCTGTGACTTTTTTTTCTGCTCCACAGCATCTCCCCACACGCCCCCCCCCCCCTTTTGCTCAAATTGAGTTAAGACTGCTCATAAGAATGGACTTACAAAAGTTCTATAACACTGGCATATCGTTTGATAATCTATCGGAGCCGGAGATGAATTTTAAACGTGTCTTATTGATTGCAGCTGTCAACGCATTTTCAAATCTGAGAGTTGATTGTTTTCTCATGATTTTTGAAACAATATTATTTCTGTCCAGTGGCAGGAGAATACACAATTCACTATTAACATCATAGGCGGCCAACTACTATTCTTTGGCTAGGAACCTGAAAACATCATACTTACTTTTGTCATTGTAGGCACACCACTTACATAAAGAAAGGGCATTAAGTAAGTTGTTAAATTCTTCGTTAGTTAACGTGTTAATAATATTAATAATAGTGTTAATTTTATCAATAATAGTGTTATTTACAGCAATAATAGTGTTAATTTTATCAATAATATTGTTATTTACAGCAATAATAGTGTTAATTACATCAATAACATTGTTAATTATATCAATAATAGTGTTAATTATCTCAATAATACTGTTAATCATATCAATAGTAGTGCCAATTATATCAATAATAGTGTGGGTTTTTTTGTTTACCATTTGAAAATTTTCACATAGTTATAACTTACCATGACGGGTTGACTCAAGATTACAAGACTTCGAGATCCAAGTAAATAGAAGATTTGGAAAGGTTGACCTTATGCCCGCGTCACAAAGACAATTATTGACAATAATAAGTAAATATCAGAGTTACAATACCACATAAGATTGTGATAGTGCTACAATATGTCCAACAATAAGTGTCCAACGATAGAGAAATACTCAGTGGTTGGTAAAGTGCACGTTAAATCTTTCACTGTCTCCGATATAACCATGACGTCATAACATCGCTTAATAGAACACAACGCAATAATCTCGAAGCCATCAAGTAAGATTTACTCATATTTTATACTCTTCATCTATTTCTAAGACGTGCTCGTCAAACATTAGACCACGCCTCCTTGATACAAGCTCCAGCCAATGGTTTGTTTTTCATTTTTAAGTTGCCTGCTCCCCCCCCCCCCCCCCCCCCATTCCAGAAGAACGCCCGGCCTTAGAGTATGGTGGAACGCACTGGCTCAGAAAGGTCCACACATCCCACACAGCTAGAATGCTTTCGTCTTTTAACATTGTATGTGTTTTAAAGCAGATATTAAGTTTCGGTAGAAGGACTCACAAAATATTGCACGAAAATATAGTATCAATTGTTGCAATGCAAGTTTTTTGTTGTTTTTTTTTACTATTTTTATTGACCAAATCGAGTTAGAAAAAAAAAATAACGAGAAAAGCAAAATTGAGTATTTGTTGCAAATCCCTAGTAAGCTTATCTAAGATAACTAAAAATAAATAAATAAATAAAATAGCTTGTGATTTCTTTAAGATGTGTATATCTTTTTATTGCAATAATTGCAGTTACAAAGGTGTTGTATTTTTTAAAAAACCAAATCCCAGTTGTTGTTTTTTTGTTTGTTTTTTTTTTTTGGGGGGGGGGGGGGGGCCTTTTGGTTTTTTATAAATAACTTGTGGTTTCACCCTCAGCATTAGACGTTTTCAAGTTTTGCAATATCAAAGTGGGGGAGGGGGGGTCCATTACGTCATTTCAAATAATGATCAGTCATTGAAAATTGATATAAAAATTTTAAAAAAAATTGATTGCCATACGCTGGCCCAAGTAACTCATTCATATTCCGATGTCTTTCTTTACTCATTGATGAGTGATGACAATCAAATCACAGGTTCTTGTTTTTATCCCACCGATTCCACAATCATGATTCTGGCGGCGTATCGTACAAACAGCCCGCCACCGTTCAATTCCCCGATAGGCCGGCCGACCGCTGCTGGAATCTCTAAGACTCTGGCATCGTCCAATGAAATGGCATACTCTCCAGTTCCTTTTCACTATAGAACTGGGCGTCATTAAACAACTCTTCCATCTCTCCGTGTGTGAGCTGAGGAAACATGAAGGGGAAACACAAAACATGATATCTACGTGTGTGAGCTGAGCTTGAAGGAGAGCACAAATGTTATCTAGGACTAGGATATGACGTAAATTGATTCTTATGAAAGAAACTCAACAAAAAACGAGTAACATCCGTCGTTAACTCAATTAGATCAAAATTGAATGCAGCGCCCCCTGCTGGTGGATTCTTTTATTAACTTGATTAAATAAGCAGTTTCCAAACATCAATTTATTCTTATTTTCATTCAGTGGTCTCCAACCTATTGAATTCGATGCCATAATTGTTTTAAATTTTTTATTTGAGAAATAGTGAATTTGTTAAATCGGCCCTACGATGGGATCAGTTGTGCACCTTGACTTAGCGGCACTACTTGGGTCGATCCTAAAAAGCGCTTCCCTGACAAACACGAATAATTATTTATTTTTTTATATAAAACCCCCAAAGTTTAACCCCCATTGGACCCCCCCCCTTCCCCCCCCTCCAAACTGTTATTCTAGTCGCCAGTGCTAGGGATAACTTCCCTGTACATAGTATATAGAAAGTTTAGTAGTATAGGAAGTATGTTTCGGTGTTATACCTTTAGGAAGTATGTTTGGGTTGTATACCTTTAGGAAGTATGTTGGGTTGTATACCTTTAGGAAGTATGTGGGGTTGTATACCTTTAGGAAGTATGTGGGGTTGTATACCTTTAGGAAGTATGTGGGGTTGTATACCTTTAGGAAGTATGTGGGGTTGTATACCTTTAGGAAGTATGTGGGGTTGTATACCTTTAGGAAGTATGTGGGGTTGTATACCTTTAGGAAGTATGTGGGGTTGTATACCTTTAGGAAGTATGTGGGGTTGTATACCTTTAGGAAGTATGTGGGGTTGTATACCTTTAGGAAGTATGTGGGGTTGTATACCTTTAGGAAGTATGTGGGGTTGTATACCTTTAGGAAGTATGTGGGGTTGTATACCTTTAGGAAGTATGTGGGGTTGTATACCTTTAGGAAGTATGTGGGGTTGTATACCTTTAGGAAGTATGTGGGGTTGTATGCCTTTAGGAAGTATGTGGGGTTGTATACCTTTAGGAAGTATGTTTGGGTTGTATACCTTTAGGAAGTATGTTTGGGTTGTATACCTTTAGGAAGTATGTGGGGTTGTATGCCTTTCAGTCCTTCTTTGTCACGCAAAAACACTTTTTTTTTAAAGTGTCAGGTCCAGGTTGAATAAAGACACTAGAATATTTTGTCATTTGAAAGACACTACATTAATTATGAATTGAAAATTTATTCAGGAATGGCAATTCTATATTTAATATTATTTTTAAAATTTGAAAAAAAAAATTAAAAAAACAAAACACAGTTTGTCTCCATTAAAATAGAAATGTTATTCATAGATTTATTCCCCAGGGGCAGGGGGCGACAACTTCAACATCTTGAGGCAGCTTTATTTTTCAATGGTTTCAGTCTCAACAATTTAAACCCATTCAGAAATGTATGTATATTACGCCCATAGAGGTCATATGAACAATACAGTTTATTCATTTATAATTTATATGTAATATTTTAAATGTTAATTTGTATTTAAACAATTACAAGTATATATTATCTAATGACTTCCCACACTTATTAAATCTAATGGAAAATGGACACAGACACCACAGTAGCTAGAATCAGATATAATAAATAAAGTTAATTTTTGTTTTAAAAAATAAATTTTCTTTAGAAAACATAGAGGACGGGATAATTTATTTGTTTTGTAAAAAAGAATGGGTCATTTCAGCTGTATAAATTTCATTTTACCCCAAAGAACCGTTATTTGTTTCTTTATTTTATCATTTGTGTTCTGTTCCACTCTTTGCTCACCCTTGTTAAAGGTATCACGTGTGCAATCAACCACTCACCAAAGTCCCGAGGCTTCGCCATACATTTTTAACGTCTCGTTGGTTTGATGTTGCCTTGTGAAACTGGCTGGGTAGGACCGAGTCTATCTGTTTGTGATTCTTTTAATTGCACAAAATTTTTTTTTTTTTTATATATTTCAGCATCCAAAAACATAATAATAATAAACAATGTTATGTTGTATAACCCAATCTATTCTGTTCTTTTTATGTCATGTTACTTTATTTTTTCTTTTCCTTTTGCAAATGTTTATGTGAAGCGCCGTGAGCCTGGGCTCTGGGCTGGGGTAACGCGCTATATAAGGCTACTTATATAATAATAATAATTACTATAATTGTGACTTCTTCTGTTTCTATTATAACTTGTTAGAACGATCACGCCCCTGAGCGGATGTCTTAGACACAGGGTGTAACTACTCATTTCTCACGTTACGCCCATGTCATAAGACACAAAGTCCAAATCTTCCCACGTCAATCCTTTGTTTACATAAACACTAAGCAGGATAATAAAGTTCGCATATGACGTCACTATTTGAAAGATGATTAAAGTACAGTTCAGATTGGATTTAGAAAATAACATGTGATGTTACTCCTTCACGGTATCCTCATTTAATCGTGCAACCAATAACTTAACTGCTTCTTCCATGCTCTCCAAAATATGGCCGCCAATTGATTTCCATGCTACCTATTATATACACGTATCTCTACTCTCACGTGAAATTGTGATCTCTACTCAGCGGTAAATGGACATCAAATAGAGTCATTGTTACATGTTACAAAATGCAAATACAAATACAACACACACACAAAATAATAAAATAACAAATAACAAACACGCTTGTGACTAAATAATCACAATAATAATATTAATAATAATAAATATAAAATAATAATAATAATAATTGAATAATTGCCCTAACTTCTAACACTTTAGTTGACATTATTATTGAAAAATTATTTCTATCATCGTTACGTTTTCTCATTAACATTTTTCTTGGACATTTGCATCGAAGACTTGAAATGTACAACATCACCGCGACAGTAGATCAAGAGACATGTAAGACGAGAGACGTCAGGATTATGATGCAGGTGAAACGTGGAAATAGAAAACTTGAAAAAACAACAACAAAAAAACAACCAGAGATGACATTTTTAAACTTACATTTACAGTAGCTTGTCTATCCTTTATTTTTTCTGCCCCATTACACCTATTTAATTTAACTTGTTTATTAGTAGAGTAGTATGTGAGTATTGCGGTTTTTCATTAATTAATGGCCGAATTAAACAACCTCTAAAATACAAAGTCTTAGATATAAATCCTTCATATGTATTTTTTTTAAACAATATTTTATAATAATATTCTAATGACCCATCCGCTTCTACAGCACGGAGTTCCTTCACAAACTATTTTAGAGAAAAACAAACAACAAACAAAACAAATGGAAATATTAGACATTAAAATAATCGCGATATTTTTTACGAATTTCCTTTAGCGCAGTTATCGGGAATTTTCATTTCATGAACTCAGGGGCATCATATGTCTTCATAATTGCTTTGAAAAAACAGGCAAAACTGATTTATTGGGGTTGGGGGATGGGATCAAAATTTTTAAGAATATGTTGTGTTCAGCAAGAAGTCTATGTGCCAATTTTCAGCTTGATGGGTTGACGGAAAATGGGTTAATGAGCCGTCCGAAATTTTCTCCAACCCAGGCAGAAACACACGAACAAAAGCGAAATTAATGTAAAGGATTTAAAAATCGTGGAGCATCACGGCTGTCACACACCGTTACTTAAGTTACAGACCATCAAGAGCACAATGTATGTTTCGGCCCACCAGGCCGTAAGAAATCAATTTTTTAAAAACATAACATTTGAGAATGTTACACCCCCAATTGTTACTTTCCCTTTCATTGCGCGTGTATGTGGGATGGGTAGAGAGGGGAAAGAGATGAATCTGTTGCAGCAGCTTGTGTAAGGGCGCCCACTAATCCTGACACTGGGCGCGTGTGTGTGGGGGGTGGGGTGGAGGGGGCAGGAGATGAATGTGTTGTACCAGCTTGTGTGAGGGCGTCCAATGTTCCTGACACCGGGAAAAAAACTATACTTATGAATAAAAGAACTATACAAAAAAAAAACACTATATAAAAAACTTATAAAAAAACTATACTTGTGAATTTCTAAGTGATATTTTTTTTAAAATTAATCAAGCTCATTACTACCGTCCCGTTCGAACGCCCCTGCCCCCAGGGCAGCCAACCAAGTTACGAATTGACGCCCTAACATTCTTTAATTGTTTCCCCTTAGTGTCCATCAAGAAGCCCCTGGCCGTCGAAGTAAGGGAGCTAATCTGACACGTAAACAAAGTCACGTGGTTACCGCTATGGCCAGGTGATTCAGCTCATCTATAAAATATTGGTGCAGGATAAGGGAGTTTATAAACTCCTGAGTCAGCGTCGGCCAGTTGTCTCCCCTTCGACCCGAGCACGTGACATGTTATTGTATTTTTAAACAAGGACACAACCGATTTTTAAATTTAAATTTTACGATTTGAAACTAGATTCTAATTGTAAATTTAAATTATTGTTAAAATGTGATCGATATTTTGACGTTTAGTCTTATCATTTATAATGGAGTTGAGAGACTGGCGAAATTTTGACCAACAAATTTAGGCCTAGCTTATATAAATTAACAACAATATAAAATTATGTGTAAAAAAATTAAGTAATTTTGTTTTTATGAACTACAGATGATAATAGGATTATATTTTATCATTATATTAATTCAGCAAATTAATGATACAATTATTTGACCAATTTTCCCTTCGTCCAAATTTCTCTCCAAATTTCCGGTAACCTGTCAATAGCCTGAATGTATCAAGACGTCTTTAAATTTCAAAACATATATTTGCAACAAAGAACCATCTACTCTTAAAGACAATAAATTTCAATAAATATATTACAACAAAGAACCATCTACTCTTAAATACATTGAAGATGCACTCATCTTAAAAATGGTGAATTATAATTTACGTTTTAAAGAGAGATGCTTTTCTTTTTTTTTTTAATCCTTTATATTAACTTCGCCTTTTGATCGTGGCTGGCAAAATCCTCGGACATTTAATCGACCCACTTCCCGTCAACCCATCGAGTTGGATCGTAACAAATAGACTCGTTACCGATGACAACACATTCTTTCAAGTTCATCCACCCCCCACCCTCCAGAAATCAGTTTTTCCTGGTTTTTTAAAGGAAATATGATGAAACCGATTTCAATAAATATAGTTTCTCATAACTGCGCTAAATGAGATTCTTTAAAAAAAAATAATAATAAAAAATCACTGCAAGGGCATTTGGTGCAATATATATATATATATTTCTTTTCAAATTTGAGGGGTCCCACGATCAAGTATTGATCATTGTGGCTCCTGGTTTGAATTCAGAGTTAGCCTTCTCTTAGATGGGTTGCCTTCCAAAGCTGACGAGTCCCATCCACCCGGGGTGCTGGTCTTAGATGGGTTGCCTTCCAAGGCTAACGGGTCTCATCCACCCAGGGTGCTGGTCTTAGATGGGTTGCCTTCCAAGGCTAACGGGTCTCATCCACCCAGGGTGCTGGTCTTAGATGGGTTGCCTTCCAAGGCTAACGAGTCCCATCCACCCGGGGTGCTGGTCTTAGATGGGTTGCCTTCCAAGGCTGACGAGTCCCATCCACCCGGGGTGCTTGTCTTAAATGGGTTGCCTTCCAAGGCTGACGAGTCCCATCCACCCGGGGTGCTGGTCTTAAATGGGTTGTCTTCCAAGGCTGACGAGTCCCATCCACCCAGGGTGCTGGTCTTAGATGGGTTGCCTTTCAAGGCTGACGAGTCCCATCCAGCCGGGGTGCTGGTCTTAGATGGTTTGCCTTCAAAGGCTAACGAGTCCCATCCACCCGGGGTGCTTGTCTTAAATGGGTTGCCTTCCAAGGCTAACGAGTCCCATCCACCCGGGGTGCTTGGGATGTTGGCTTTGGCTGGGATTGAACTTTTGTTTTTCTGAAATGGTGAAATAAATCTGCGGTGTAGAAGGGGCGGGACAATAGAATATGATGAACATAAAATAAAATGATTTTAAAAATGCATGTTTTTTATACCAAAAACTTTGTTTTTAAGGGTTGTTTAATTCTCTTCTACTTTTGAAGAGCCGTTAATTTGCTTTCGAGGCCCGGCATCGGATCACGACCCGACATTGGGGGGACACGCTGCCTCCCCCCCCCCCGACCTTTATTATGTAACACGGACCATCGCCCCCCTCGCGTGTCTTTACCGTTAAACCAATCAAGTGTGAATTCAAGGCTCATCACGTGCCAAGGTGACGTGCCACTTTTATACCAAAAACTTTGTTTTTAAGGGTTTTTTAATTCTCTTCTTCTTTTGAAGAGCCGTTAATTTGCTTTCGAGGCCCGGCATCGGATCACGACCCGACATTGGGGGGACACGCTGCCCCCCCCCCCCCCCGACCTTTATTATGTAACACGGACCATCGCCACTCTCGCGTGTCTTTACCGTTAAACCAATCAAGTGTGAATTCAAGGCTCATCACGTGCCAAGGTGACGTGCCACGCTCACAACCAATCACCTGAAGTGTCGGGCCGTCGGTGACCTATTTACACTTTTATTAAGCTGTTTATATCCCCGGAGTGAGCAGACGGTAATACATATATATATATTGTTTGAGTCTGATGTAACTGTTTGGTCGGTGACTATCAAATATCCGTACATCATTAGGTCCAGGCCGGACAGCCCTATATATACATATCGTCAACTTCTAAAGTGGCGATATTTTGGTTTTTAACTAATTTTTTTTTAAATTTTTTAAAAGAGCAACTAGATCGATAGTTTGCACAGTGAAAAATTAAAAGTTATTCTTAAAACAGAATTGTTTATCAAAATGTTCATTGTATTTATTTAACTAGATCTAATTTTTAAAAAAAAACAACAACATAATAATAAATAATTTGAAAAATAAAGGAATGTCAAATTTCGCAATTTCCTGTGTTTAAAATATAAATAAACTGCTTAGACTATGTCTTAATTTAATTTTCTCGTAACATTTCATGATTTTTACATTGGGTCGCACATAGTACTTTTCATTCGTCACAATTGTGATGTTTTTATGTAAACCTTTAATATTTTAAAGACTGGCCTCATATCAACATATTTAATGTCTGACTGACATAGTAAAACAGACTGACATTTTCATTCAGACTGACTTCATCATGCAGATTGACTTCATCAAACAGACTGACTTCATCATGCAGACTGACTTCATCATGCAGACTGACTTCATCAAACAGACTGACTTCATCATGCAGACTGACTTCATCATGCAGACTGACTTCATCAAACAGACTGACTTCATCATGCAGACTGACTTCATCAAACAGACTGACTTCATCATGCAGACTGACTTCAGGTTTTATATTGATATTAATTTAAACAAGAAAACCGGGCACCCAAATTGTGTTGTACAGTCACACATTACGCTGGTTAGAAATGACATTGGAGGAATTTAAGACGGGTTAAAGCAGGAATCGCTGAGCCTGGGGCTAATTCCAGCCCAAGTGAAGTCGAGAGAAAATAGCGCAAGCTGCAAAGGGGAGGAACTGCTTTTGCGATCAAGATAGTCGACTTCGCATTGCTTTTTTCTTAATGGGTATTAATTTTATAGAAACAGTTAAATTAACTTTCACCAAAATAATTTTCTTATAAACTGTATTAATAGTAGCGATTAGTATTTTACAAATTATTTTATTTTAAGTCCCTTCGTAGGCTATTAAAGGGAGATTAAGCAAACTTAAAGGACTGGCAAATAAACTAGAAAAGGTTCCCTTGAAATCATTATGTTAAATTAATTATTCTTTGTTAACGTTTGCAATGTTGCCTTATAGGGCTTCGGGGATAACAGTTCATGTAGAGTATACATCAACCGTTGTCTGTTGGCAAGTGCAATAAAAAAAGTTAATGATTTGAAGGGAACCCATTCTAATTTATTTGCCAGTCATCAAAGTTTGCATTATCTCCCTTTAATTTTATATAAAAAGTGACTAACAATAAACTAATTCGAGCTTGTATTTCGTATGTCAAAGGTTAGTTTATACATCAACCAGATTTACTGACAGCTCTGACGTGAACGAGAGAACACGAGAGAGAGAGAGAGAGAGAGAGAGAGAGAGAGAGAGAGAGAGAGAGAGAGAGAGAGAGAGAGAGAGAGAGAGCGGGAGAGAGAGCGAGAGAGAGAGAGAGCGAGAGAGAGAGAGAGCGAGAGAGAGAGAGAGAGAGAGAGAGAGAG
>CAXITT010000535.1:20183-30878 GCA_964033795.1 Lymnaea stagnalis | reverse complement strand
TATATATATATATATATATGTGTGTGTGTGTGTGTGTGTGTGTCAAAATCTATTTTAACCGTTACTTTTGCACGGGTAAAGTTTAATTATTTTTAATTACACTCAATGTTTCCGTCCCCCCTTGAGCGGCATTCAGATATTTTTAGAACCATTGATGCAACAGTTCAGTTATGAGCTGTGATTAGAGCGGAGATACGAATAGATATTGGCCATGTGTGTGTGAGGAGGGCGGGGTCGAGGGGGGGGGCAACACTAACACACTGACACTGATTGGAATGTTGCTATGAAAGCCCCAATGGATAGGTTTAAAGGACTTTCTTTTTTTTTTTTTTTGATTCAGGCAGAAATCGTGTATTATCTGCACCACTCACCAACGTTGTGGCCGTGCTCTTTACCAGGGGCGTCTACACAGGGGGGGGGGAGGGGGAGAGATCAGCATCAGCACGCTACGTTGTTCGTCTGAAACGAGCCTCGTGGAGACTTTTGCCACGTGTCAGATTGCGGTTAATATGACATCACGCAAGCAGTTCTTTTCAAATGCAAATTTAATAGTCTATTGTCGTAATAGTTTGGATTACGAAACATGAAAATAGCGTTTAAGGGCGTCTGCTGCACCATGACCAGAAAATCTTTTTTTAAAATTGTGGCTTGGATCACTCTTTAAAAAACAAAAAAAATCCATGAATTCTAACGCAAAAAAAATTCAAAAATTTTTTTTTTTCTTTTTAAGAGTCAAATTACTGTACATAAATTTAAGAGTCAAATTACTGTACATAAATTTTAGAGTCAAATTACTGTACATAAATTTAAGAGTCAAATTACTGTACATAAATTTAAGAGTCAAATTACTGTACATAAATTTAAGAGTCAAATTACTGTACATAAATTTAAAAGTCAAATTACTGTACATAAATTTAAGAGTCAAATTACTGTACATAAATGTGATTTGATGACGGTCAAAATACTAGATCTATTTAAGTTGTTTTAATTTTTTTTGTTTTTTAAATTATTGTTTCCGAATCCGAGTTGTGTCCTTTTTCAAGGGCGAGATCCTTAGAAGAAGTAGATTTAGTAACGGATAGGTCAATCCGGTCCTCGCTTGCGGGCCTATTTAATGTGTGTATTCTTGAGTTGTGTCAAAACTTAGAATCAATTAAACAGCCCTTCAAATCAAATCAACGTTTGTCGTTGACATTTTTTATTTGCATTATTATTATTTTATTTGATAATAATATTTTAACGACCCACCAATGTTGTCGTAGGCAAAGATGTTATGTACCAAGTTTCAGCTCGATAGGTAACCGGGAAGTGGATCAGTTAGCCAGCCGAATATTGTACATGCCAGAAACACACGAACAAAGGCAAAGTTAATGAAAAGCATTTTTTTAAAGATAATATTAATTCCACTTTTAAACATTTGATCTTTACAAAAACCATTTTGTAGTTTACTCAGGATCATTGACGAATGGCGAAAGATGATTTTGATATTTTCTGGAGGTCCCATCTCATGACCCCGACACAAGGCTACCAGATACCCGAACCTACAATTCTGTATTGGAATTCCACAAAGGACGAACTGAGTAACTTCCCCTGGACCCGAAGGGAAGGCACCCCGAGATCGCACGCCACAGCTGCCGTCGCTAGGGACCTGATGACGCAGGTGCGCGTGGCCAACAAAAGGGCGCTGATTTCGGTGACGATCGTCCAGAATTACAGTCCTTGCTTCGACTGCGCCGAGGAACTGCTCAAGACGATATCGCTGGCCGGCGAGAAGCAGATCAAGCTTGACATCTCCCTGGCGTTCGTGGCACTCCACAGGATCCGGAGACAGTCTTGGGTGTGGCGGGGTCTGAGGGAGGCCCACAGCGACGTGACCATCAACGAGTCCAACGACAACTCGCTCGCCCTGAGGAACCTGAAGAACGCCGGGGTCAGGATGTCCACGTTCACGCCGGACACCTGGACGTTTCTCTTCACGTTTCTCGGAAACGGTCTGACGTCATGCACACCGGGGAAGTTCCTCGGCGGGAAATACGGAAACTGCGATTCACGCCTGGAAGAGGACAGATTAATGCAGCAGGAGTTGGTTCAAATCTTGAAAGGTTGGTCAGCGCTGTAAACTGTGTAAGACTGTTTGTTTTGCTTATTTCAATCTACAATAAATACAATGATGTTGTGAGGGTGGGGAAATGGAGAGAAGGAGGGATATATGAATTTTAAAATTGGGAAAACAGTTTTGTCTTTACAAAGGGTTTGAATCAAGCTAAAATTGGGCAAACAGCTTTGATTTAAGAGAATTTAGAATCAAGCTAAAATTGGGCACACAGCTTTGTCTGAAGAGGGTTTAGAATCGTCTTTGGTATTTCAAAAAGGAAGTGAAAAACAAAGATGATGACATAACTTCCGGTGAAACATATAACGCTTCACATTACTTCAGTATTTTTTTTTTTACTCAACAATGATTTAGATGGGGAAAACCCATTTATAAACTTGAACATTTACAGGTGTCATATTTGGCGTTTTTTCCCCCTTAAGGCCTCCACATCCTCTCAGAGAGTGTCAGTCCAGAAAACACGAGCCTGGTCATTGAATGGAACCACCCGCCCCTCCTGTTGGAGAGAGTACAGGAGTATAAAATATGCTGTAAAAAGGTAACTTTTTGGTTTAAATACCTGGTCATTTAGATCAGGCCCGCTCAACTTATATGGAAGACGGGCCGTAATACCTTATGAAAAACGTTTGCGGGCCGAAAGAAAAATAAGACAGTGGTTAAAGCTATTATAAAAATAATAATAATAAAGAATTTTTCTTTACTTTGCGGGCCGCAAAGGGGGTGCTGGCGGGCCGCATGTGGCCCGCTGGCCGTATGTTTTACATGCCTGATTCAGATCCCCGAGTCACGCTTAGACGGGTCACCAAATGCTCTGGCAGACGACCATGAGTGGGGACGCCATTCGAACAAATAATAGATTAGCAGATGTGGATATTTGACTTCCGCGAGGGTGCAATCATTGAAATACAACATTGTAAAGAAATCAGTGTCCTTGGCTTTTTACCACTGATTGTTTTCTTCCTAAACCTATTCTTCTCTTTGTTGGAACTTGCCGCTATTTATTCTGTTCGTATCAATATTTTTCGCTATAACTGTTGTTAGAATGCACTTTTGTGCTTACACATATACAATATATAATATATACCCACTGCCCACCGTTGTGTTGAGCATTATGACATAAACGGTGGTGTATCTAGGGTTGGTGTCACCCGGTGTGGTCCGCAACCCCCTACCGCACCTCTTAGCTACGCCACTCGTCATAAGTGTATCTGCTGCTGAAGAAAGTTATCGTCAGATACGTACTATATTAGTTCTTGCCATCAGTACCTTAACGCCACCAGCTTGCACGTGGAAGGTGTCTTTTCGCCGGGGAGAGATTCATGACAGTGTGTGCCAGAAAAAAAAAAGGTTGGTGGGTTTTTTATGGGGAAAGGTTTGGGATGAATGTTGTTGAGTGTTGGTTTGGCCAGCACCAGAGGGCCAGACCACATTTCACCATATATTGGCCTATAACAACTTATTAAATAATGGTCTTTTCTTCTGTTATCTCTTGAGTGATTAGTCTCGAGATATTTCATATTGTTTGGTGATTCTGTTTTTGTAAATTCTTCTTTCAAAACTTCAAGGTCACCGCCAAGAACAAAGATGGCGACGACACTTTGTGGAAGATGAGCCAGGCACTGGACAAGGTCGGCATCAGGGCAACGGTCGCCGGGGAGATGACCTGGTGCAAGGTCACGGGCCTGGACACCGATGCATTCTATGACGTCACAGTGGAAGCCACCATAAGCGGCATGGTCGTCTGCCAGGGAAGAAAGCTCTTGAAAACGGCAAACAAAGGTAAAAAACGATGGGACAAAGGGAGAAAACTAGCGTCAAAATGAATGTGTGAAATTAATCACTTCCCTTTGACAGGAGCATTCTTTTTTTTTTTTTTTCGGGGGGGGGGGGGGGGGGAAAAAATTTTAGAGAAAAAAAATATTTTTTTTTTTTTTTTTTTTGGG
This sequence comes from Lymnaea stagnalis, assembly GCA_964033795.1. Classification (NCBI taxonomy): domain Eukaryota; kingdom Metazoa; phylum Mollusca; class Gastropoda; family Lymnaeidae; genus Lymnaea; species Lymnaea stagnalis. The sequence continues at coordinate 26,822 of CAXITT010000535.1, read as the reverse complement.
GGGGGGGGGGGGGATAAAAATTTAGATGACAAAATATATTTGTTTGTTTTTGTTTTTGGAGCCCAACTTGTATAATTAGAGTGTGAGAACCAATGAGTTAATGGTATCATGTCTCCGAATTACTACAAGCATATGACGTGTGTTCCGGTATATTAGGGTGAAGTTATTTTGCTACTCTCTTTGAAGAGACACTTGAACGTGTCTTCTGGTTTTAGAGAGTATCTAATGTGAGTGTTGTGTTAGAGGCTATTTAATTTAATGAGTGTTTGGTGTAATTGGATATCTAACCGTGCTTTGTATAGGAGGCTATTTAATATGCGTGTTGAACCAGAGAATAGTCCAATTATTTTTTTAATTAATTGGAGTCTATTTAATATAGATTTTAAATACGGAGAATATTGAATAGGAGCAAACAGTTGAGCTAACTAATATGTTCTGTTACATAGCGTGCATTTTTACTATGGGTTTGGTGTTATCGAGTATTTAATGTGTTAACCATTCTGCTCAGAATTTATATCTATACTTAAAGTAATCTGATTAGTCGTTTGTGATAATCCTGTATTGACACAATTCCCACGTTTCTCCCCCCCCCCCCCCTTTCCCCCCCCCCCCCCCCCACAGTTATCATCCCAGCACTGCAGACCCCAACACTGCAAAGAAAATCCAGCACCACCAGTGCCCGCCCGCGTACGTCTACAACCACGTCAACCTCACCTCATGGTGGTGCGGTCAGTCCTCAAACCACCAGTGTAAGACGTTCGAATTCCACGCGGGAATCCGGCACGTCTGCAGGCGCACGAATCACGTCGGGCGTGTCCGAAGGTCCAGCGTCACCCAGATGTGGAACAGTCATCAACGCCGAAGGTTCCGGAAGATCGGCCGGCGTCGGTACAGCGAATTCAGGGCTCAGCAGAAGCAATTCCCTTCGTCTGACGTCAAGCCGACCTACGACCCCCACAGCTTCAGTTTCGGAACGGGGCGTCGGGGGTGGTGCCAGAGTCAACGAGAAATACGGCACCCGAAATGGCGACAGTTTACAGAGAAAAGTGAGCACTTCAAGTCTGTGCAGCGTTGGAAGTGCCAAAAGTGACAGATAAACCAACTGGAAGGACACACTTGGTTTGCAAAGGAAGGACACATTTGGTTTACAAAGGAAGGACATGCTTGGTTTTAAAGGAACTACACTTTGGTTACAAAGCAAAGACGCATTTGGTAACCAAATAATAACACATTTAGTTCCATAGGAATTACACATTTACTTAAATAGGAAGGTGGGACACATTTAAATATGGTGTGAGACTGAAGTCAGGTAGTTAAGAGAAGTCAGGTAGTTGGACTGAAGTGAGTTCGAGATGGGTAAAATACTGTAGTTATGGTGAAGCCAGGTAGTTAGGGTGAAGCCAGGTAGTTAGGGTGAAGCCAGGTAGTAAGAGCGTAGTAAATAATAAGGGGTCGGGTATTTTTAAAATTACTTTCAGCCTAGGCGTTTATGGCAATTAAATTGTCTAGCATCGTGCGCCAAATGAAGGACTCGATTTTTTCACGAGCAAACAAAAACAAAACAAAACCAAAAAAAACAACTCAAAATCCAAGTAACGCCATTGGCATTAACCTTCAAATAATATTTAACCTTGATGGCAATGGGAACACACGAGATTAGCCGTGATGTTTTCAAGTAAATAAACTCTTTTTTTTGTTTTGGATCTACTTGTTATGGTCCAATTCAATGGAGAATTATTTAGTTTGTTCACCACGTGATGTTTGTCATAAATAGATTTTAAATGGGGTGAAATAAATAGGTTCATGGCTGTACCGCTGTTGTGGGCGTGGCTCTATTTCTGCTGTTGATGGGGAGTTCAAGGCTGTAATCAACTAGACCAGGGGTTCTCAAAAACATTAGGAGGGCTTGCGTTCATCCAAATGTCATCATGCACACCGTTGAAAGAAGTTAGTGTTAACACTGTCATGACAAGCTAACGGTTACCAGAGACCTGCTGTGTGTAGATCTTATGATGTCATGACAAGCTAACGGTTACCAGGGAACTGCTGTGTGTAGATCTTATGATGTCATGACAAGCTAACGGTTACCAGGGAACTGCTGTGTGTAGATCTTATGATGTCATGACAAGCTAACGGTTACCAGGGAACTCTTGTGTGTAGATCTTATGATGTCATGACAAGCTAACGGTTACCAGGGAACTGCTGTGTGTAGATCTTATGATGTCATGACAAGCTAACGGTTACCAGGGAACTGTTGTGTGTAGATCTTATGATGTCTTGACAAGCTAACGGTTACCAGGGAACTGTTGTGTGTAGTTCCTTTGTGTCATTATGGAAGCATAAGTTTTTGACACCATCATCAGACAATGAGCTTTTTATAAGTTAAAACAAAAACAATAACTAATAATTGTTTTAATGTTTGTGTTACGTCATGCACTCTTTTAATCAAATGTGACATAATTTATTTCCTTTTTTTGCAAATGATGGACTTTGATGTCGTTGATGATAAAGAACGTGTACATCCAGTAATCGAGGCTTCCGTGCTCCATGTCTCGAGAACGTTCCGTCTCAGCTTTTCATTTCAGGCTATTTAGAACTTCGACACGCCCGACCTGTACCACATGAAGATTTTAAAAATACAAGATGCACAACTTGTACAACATGAATATTCAACACTTTATCAGGCACATTCTTGTGATGGTAGCTTCGTGTGACCACGTATTTGCCATCATGACCACACATTTTTAATAATTGAAAGATGACGTGAGAGATCCCAAACACGTTTTGGACAAAAAATGAGAATGAGACTGCGATGAAGCTGATAAGGTAGAATAAAGGGTACGAACTAGTGGTGACTTTTGTGAAAATGCACTGCTGTTTATGGTGAACTTCTTTACAAAAATACCGGTCACCCGTCGAGAACTAGAGCACTAAAGTTAGATCCTTATAGATTAACAAACCCATGACTTCAGTGAAACCAATTTAAAGACTTCACAGCAAATTGCTCTGATAAAATGGATTGCTCTAATATCTAACGACATACAGCATTTCATCCCTTTCATAATCTAACGACTTAGATCAGTTGATCTATCTCACCACCCTAAGACACACATCAGTTGATTTCTCTCACCACCCTAAGACACACATCAGTTGATCTCTCTCACCACCCTAAGTTACACATCAATTGATCTCTCTCACCACCATAAGATACACATCAATTGATCTCTCTCACTACCCTAAGATACACATCAGTTGATCTCTCTCACCTCCCTAAGACACACATCCATTGATCTCTCTCACCACCCTAAGACACACATCACTTGATCTCTCTCACCACCCTAAGACACACATCAATTGATCTCTCTCACCACCCTAAGACACACATCAATTGATCTCTCTCACCACCCTAAGATACACATCAGTTGATCTCTCTCACCACCCTAAGACACACATCAATTGATCTCTCCACCACCCTAAGACACACATCATTTGATCTCTCTCACCACCCTAAGACACACATCAATTGATCTCTCTCACCGCCCAAAGACACACATCACTTACAAGCTGGCATCATCTAAAGACAACAAAACAGTTACTCACACAAGAAGAATAGGCTGAAGAGCGTGACAAGTGTCGCCCATGCTCCGATGGCGGCATACCACACGTAGATTGAGATCTTCAAGTTGAACTGGACAAGTAACGAGAGATAGCTGTTGTCTGTTTGTCGTAAGGGAGACCAACATAGAAATACTTAATTACTTAATAAACAAATTAAAATAGTTTTTACTCCAACATTGATGATTCAATTTCCTAGTCTTAATTTACCTCACCTTAGTCATTCTTTCTCTCCATATTCAACTTATTATATACATTTGGCAGGGGGGGGTGCTGTGGATTTTGGGGGAATTGGGGGTGGGGCTGATTTGTCTTAATGCCCAAATGGGTCTATATTATTATTACTATTATTTTTATTAACATTATCATTTTTTATTGATGATTCAATTTCCTAGTCTTAATTTACCTCACCTTAGTCATTCTTTCTCTCCATATTCAACTTATTATATACATTTGGCAGGGGGGGGTGCTGTGGATTTTGGGGGAATTGGGGGGGGGGGCTGATTTGTCTTAATGCACAAATGGGTCTATATTGTTATTACTATTATTTTTATTAACATTATCATTTTTATTAGGATGTACTAAGAATGCACTTTACGAGCTTGCGAGGGTGTCTATGACTCTCACAATTTAGGACCCACCAATCACCAGACAGTCAAATCTCCTGACCCGATCACACGTCGGGTCGTCTGCCAACAGGAAGGTCACGTTGGTTTGATAGAGCCCGGTCTCGGCCTTCAGCGTGGCGCTCATGCACTTGCCAGACGCCGACGCGTTGCCTCCCTTGGAATGGAAGAAGATCTGCGGCGACTCCATGTTGCTGACGCAGAAGGTCAGCTCATATACCTCGCCTTTGTCCACAGTCAGGATGCAGTTGGTCAGGTCAACCGGGTATGACGTGTTCTGCTGGAGCGTGACGTTGTATTGTGCTAGGAAACATCAATGATTTTTTTGCTTTGAATTATGAATGATTATTGTTTTGGTAAATATGCATGATTATTGTTTTGGGAAATATTAATGATTATTTTGTTGTTAAATATAAATGCTCATTGTGTTGGGAAATATGATTGACAAGTGTGTTGGGAAATATAAATGATTATTGTGTTGGCAAATATGAATGATTATTGTGATAGGAAATATGGATGATTATTGTTATTGGAAATATGAATGATTCATGTGCTGGAAAATAATGGACATCCCAAAGTTATAACGGAATTTTACGTAAAAATATTTTACGTTAAAATTGTATTGAATTTTAAAATTTTTATTTGTGACGAAATGGAGCTGACCTAAAAATGTCCATGTGATCATGATGACCTACTTAGAAGTCAACCCCCCCCTCCCCTTTCAAGGTCAGGACAAGTTATTTCTCCTGATCACCGTCCAACTCACGGGGAAAGTCACTGAACTGATAAATATTCTACCAGCGGACTGAACCAAGAATCGAACCAAGAACAGTGGCAAGAAAACAAACGCTGCCCAATGTCTCGTTCTGGGTGAGCGATAATGTCACGCATCAAATTATCAAGTTCATTGGACTCGGATATTACATGGTAGTGATTGTCCAATAAGCAATTAGAATAGAATCATTGTAAAAAGCCGATGCAGAACTAAAATCTTTCTTTTCGAGATCGACTCTTAAAACAGCCGTCAACTTAAAGCACCGTAAAGCCAGCTTTGTCTAAACCTAGTGAGTTGGACGAACATTTCGATTTCATTTCTCTATTTGAATATTTGTATTACCATGTACATAGTTGGTTAAACATTTAATGTTTTAATGTTTTAATGTATGTATTATCATTCTGATTAGAAGGAATTTAGTTAATTCATTTGTACTTTATATTTTCTTAATGTCTGACAGGTGCCTTCATCATAGGACACGTGTCGGCCATTTTGAGTTTTAATTATCTAGACTTCATTCCATCGTATGGATGATGATGTGGCCACTGGATAGTTATTAGCCATTATGTTATCCATTAAAGCTAGTTGGATTTATCATATTAATCCATTCTGTATATAACTTAGTCATTGTATAATTATGTATGAAAAGAATCATTGTTACGCGTCGACGCTAGCCACCCATGCTTGCGCCGACCACGGTGAAGACGAATAAGGCTATCCACAATGGATAGTAACATTGTAAAACATATCTTCTTTGACGCCTCGATCTGAATTCGTTGCCATTGGAAAGAGTTTTGTTAGATCGAGAATATTAGAAATGTTGTTCCCTTCTTATCTTTTGTCATCATTCACTTATAGCCTGGTTGCTAGATCGCCGTACTACTGCAGTACAGTCAACCGCACCTTAGTGGAATTGAGTAATCGATGTACTGAGGCCTGAGTCTACGAAGCCCGCCTAGGAGCAACCTCCGGAGGACCAATTCGTCACCCGCAACGATATGACCACGTGCTAATGGACTTTACTCCCAAAGAGAAGTCTTACATACACCCACCACAGCGTACTGGGGAAGAGTAATCCCAGAAGGTACAGTTGTGACTAGTATCATCCACCTGTTTGAACGCCCTGAAAAGCGCTGAGCTCTGAATAGCCAAGAGGTAAAGAATTAAAGAATTCAATTCCACGCTTGAAGTAATTCTATAGCATCGCATCGTTGTTTCGTCCCCTTGCGTGAACGCTCGAAGAAGCCAAGAACAGGACCCGAGAATCCACTTCCACGTTGTAGTGATCTCACTATTGTGCATGATCTGACCAGTTCACCAGAGCTGCTTCATAACCTGCCTTTCTGTCAGCCCACTCACGTGAACGCTCTGAGAAGCGCTGAACCCTGAAAAGCCACGGAGTGAAGAATCGGAGGTGCCACCTCCCCATCGAAGTAAACTACTAGTGACTGATCAAGCCAGATGTTCAAGTCAGATGTTCGAGTCAGATGTTCGAGTCAGATGTTCGAGTCAGATGTTCGAGTCAGATGTTCGAGTCAGATGTTCGAGTCAGATGTTCGAGTCAGATGTTCGAGTCAGATGTTCGAGTCAGATGTTCAAGTCAGATGTTCAAGTCAGATGTTC
>CAXITT010000535.1:0-19143 GCA_964033795.1 Lymnaea stagnalis | reverse complement strand
GGGGGGGGGGGGGCATTGTTCATAATAAACTAGAACTTAGATAAATTCGTATACGTCCCTATCATGCCATATATTAAGATACACGTCAATAAATAAATTCATTTCATTTACTAAATCGTGTTATAAAGTATTTGGTCGTTAAGGATAAAAATAGAGTATGTAATTATCTCCCTTGGTGTGTAAAATTGACATAACCAAATACCCCTGGACACAAGCAGGTGTGACACTCATCAGAGAGTTGTCCTAGACAAAAGCAGGTGTGACACTCATCAGAGAGTTGTCCTAGAACAAAATCAGGTGTGACACTCATCAGAGAGTTGTCCTAGACAAAATCAGGTGTGACACTCATCAGAGAGTTGTCCTAGACAAAAGCAGGTGTGACACTCATCAGAGAGTTGTTCTTACACCCCTAATATAAAAGTCATTTCACCAAAGTATTTATTTATTTTTATTTATTTTTTTTGGTGGGGTTCGGGTTGGGGGTGTCTTCTTTGGATTCTTGTCAGATAAAACAAACAACAGATGAAATTCTTGTATTTGGATTAAATCGATATTTTATATCTTTAAGACGACATTCTTGATATGGGACCACTTGCGCTCTTCTTCTTCTTCTTCTTTTGTGTGTGTGTGTGTGTGTGAATAAGCACGGAACATCGTTCAATTCATTTTAACATTCTTTCATGCATTTCTATTACAAATAAACCTGAATTTCAAAGACGCAACGGACATAATACATATTTCGTTAGGAAAACTACTCTAAAATTTGAAACGCCACGTAATTAAAAAGTATACAATGTTCCTCAATGAACCAACCTTAGTATTTTTATTTGACAATTGACCGTGCTTCTATTATTTACCGTAGATCTTAGGCACAACGAGGGTGTCGCTGACGTCAGCGATGCTGCCAGAGGCGGCGTCAGGCCAGTGCATCCGTATCTTGTTGGCGGCCAGCGAGCTGCGTGCCGTCTGCTTGATGAGGATGGTGAAGACGTAGTCTGTGTTCCTGCTGCAGTAGCACTCTTTGTGCGATAACTCTTCACCACAGGATTCAACGTAGATGTCCACACGACACACCTGCACAAACGACCACAGAGAAGACCACAAAATAAAAATTAAAACAGTTGAGAGTGTTTTTGATGTTGCGGAGATGCCATTATCAGAAGAAAAGTCGTCGTAGAGAATTGGTATTGGGATTAGAGACCGACCGAATTTTGGTTTCGGTTTCCGTGCCGAAAGTCTCCACAATAGCCGATGAATTATAATGTAGGATAAGCCAACAGGATAAGCCAACAGGATAAGCCAACAGGATAAGCCAACAGGATAAGCCAACAGGATAAGCCAACAGGATAAGCCAACAGTTTTAAATGTCGACCGATGAGAACACGTGTTTTAATGAAAATGTAGGGGTTAGCGGAACAAATGGCTCCTTCAAGGTAGAGACCGACCGAATTTCGGCTTCGGCTTCGGTTTCGGTGCCGAAAGTGGCCATTTTATCACTTTCGGCCAAGTTTCGGTTTCGGTCGAAACTGACTTAGACTTTCGGCCATTTGGCCGAAAGCGACTGAGGTTTTCGATCATCTAATTCTCAGCAAAAGCGATACTTTACAACAAACTAAGCGACATTTCAGAACAAATCTAAGCGATCTTTAAGTAAAAACTAAACGATCTTAAAGAAAAAAATTAAGCGATTTTTAAGACCGAACTAAATGATCTTTAAGAACAAAACAAATGATCTTTAATAGTAAACTAAATGATTTATAAGAATAAACTAAGCGATCTTTAACAGAAAACTAAATGTTCTTTAGGAACAAACTAAAAGATCTTTCAGAACAAACTAATCGATATTAAGGAACAAAATGAATTATCAATAAGAACAAACTAAGGGATATTTATGAAAAAAACTAAGCGATCTTCAACAACAAAATAAGGGATCTTTAAGAACAAACTAAACGATTTTTAATATCAAACTAAAAGATCTATACAAACAAACTAAATGATCTTTAAGAACAAACTGAATGATCTTTAAGAACAACTGGGCGATATTTAATAAAAAAATCAATGATCTTTTAGAAAAACTTAGCGATCTTTATGAACAAACTAAAAGATCTTTTAATAACACAAACTAAGCGATCTTTAAGAGAAAACTTAGCGATCTTTTTTGCACAAACTAAATGATCTTAAATAACAAACTAAAAGATCTTTAAACAAAAACTAAGTGATCTTTAAGAACAAATTAAGCGATCTTAAAAAACAAAATAAACGATTTTTAACTACCAACTAAGCAATCTTAAATAACAAACTAAACGATCTTTAACAACAAGATGTTATATTAGATGTTATTTATTAATATTCACGATTATCTAATTTTTTAATAAAAAGAATGTAAATATTTATACTTTCCCCCATCATTGTCGATGTATGCAGAACGTATGCGGGAACGAATTTCAAAATATCTCAATATGTCATTTTCGGTTTCGGTTTCGGCAGAAAGTCATTTTTTACTTTGGGCTTTTCTCGGTTTCGGTCGAAAGTCATTTTTAAACTTTCGGCCTATTTTCAGGCTTCGGCCGCAATCAGAAAATCACTTTCGGTCGGTCTCTACTTCAAGGTTTATGTCTAAACATTTTAGTCAGCCACACCGATATAAAAACAAAGTACACAGGCGAGGCTTCCGGTCGATACCAAATATTGCTTTTTAGCGTTGTCATTATATTATAAAAGCAAAGTCACAAAAGCGATAATTTTGCAAGAATTTTGCCCCACCCACCCACCCAAGGTCAAAATTTTATCTAACCATGCTAGTTTAAAATCCATGTTTTAACAATTTTAAAATTACTATTTAATTCAACGATTAAAAGCTGAAGTGTTCATTAGATCAGTGGTTCTCAACATTTTATAATGCCACGACCCTTTAATACAGTTCGTCATGTTGTGGAGACCCTAAACCATACAATTATTTCCGTTGTTACTTCATAACTATGTGTTTTCCAATGGTCTTAGGCGACCCCTGCGTATGCGTCGTTCGACCCCCAAAGTTGTCGCGACCCACAGGTTGAGAGCCGCTGCATTAGATGTTTATCCTTTCAAATTTACGATGATCTCAATTTCCATTTATAAAATAAAAATAGCGAAACTTTCCACCATTTTTTGTAGAATAACGCAGAAAGTACGCGCGAAACAACTTTCGAAATATCGTAATCTTTCGGTTTCAGCCGAAAGTCTTGTTAATCTTTTGGTTTCATATGCCTGGTGTCGTTTGAACCGAAATCATACAATCACACTCTGTCTGTCTCTAATTGGAATTATTTGATTAAATTTCATTATCTATAGCAGAGATTCCAAACCTCTGAGCCATGTGCCCAGATTTTATTCGACATCCTAACAGATGTGCCACGAATCGTACCCAATAATTCATTTTAAATCCGCTATACCGCAGTAAATTTTATTAGAACTTGACATATGAGTCAAGACACTTTGAGAAAATCCGGATGTAGCGATGGTGCCGTGACTCGAAAACTTTTGAGAACCTCTCATCTATAATGGATGGGGAATATGATACTATCAAGAAGAATCTTTCATATGAACATTTTTTTTTTTTTTTTTTTTTTTTTTTTTTTGGGTGGGGGGGGGGGGGTGGTTGAAAATCATAAGACAGGCATTAAATTATGATTAATGACAATACATTATGGTTACTGACCTTATATTATTATTATTGACATTATATTATGAATACAGACATTATATTCCGATTACTGACATTATATTATGATTGCAGACATTATATTATGGATTACAGCCATTACATTTTGATTAGAGACATGATTTCAGATATATTATGTTTATAGACATACATTATGAATGCAGACATATTATGATTACATACATTATATTATGATTACAGAAATTATATCATGATTACAGACAAAATATGATTACATACATTATATTATGATCACAGACATTATGTTATGATTAGAGACATTATATTATGAATACAGACCTAATATGTTTACAGACATTATATTTAATAGGATATTGGGGATAGTACCCTTGTGTTTCAATTACCCTTACATCCGGGTGTTGACTTACAGCAACGAAGTCCTCTCCTGGGGCTTGCGTTTCTATGACAACAGCGAGTTTCCGGTTGACTATGAGGATGTCTGTGAGGTCCACAGTTCCGATGTACATGAGCTGGTCCACATCTTCCAGGAATCCATCAACGCAAGATTGGCGGGCCAGTTCCAGGTTGGGTTCAAGGGTCAGCTTTGGCTTGTTTACATCTTGGGGGGGGGGGGACACAATGAAGAGTTACTGGCATGTCATCCTGAGCGTTTACTTCCTGATGCAACAATACAATAGGGAAATGTCTAGTGTGTTCTTGGTAAATAATTGTAGTGAAATGTCTAGTGTGTTCTTGGTAAATAATTGTAGTGAAATGTCTAGTGTGTTCTTGGTAAATAATTGTAGTGAAATGTCTAGTGTGTTCTTGGTAAATAATTGTAGTGAAATGTCTAGTGTGTTCTTGGTAAATAATTGTAGTGAAATGTCTAGTGTGTTCTTGGTAAATAATTGTAGTGAAATGTCTAGTGTGTTCTTGGTAAATAATTGTAGTGAAATGTCTAGTGTGTTCTTGGTAAATAATTGTAGTGAAATGTCTAGTGTGTTCTTGGTAAATAATTGTAGTGAAATGTCTAGTGTGTTCTTGGTAAATAATTGTAGTGAAATGTCTAGTGTGTTCTTGGTAAATAATTGTAGTGAAATGTCTAGTGTGTTCTTGGTAAATAATTGTAGTGAAATGTCTAGTGTGTTCTTGGTAAATAATTGTAGTGAAATGTCTAGTGTGTTCTTGGTAAATAATTGTAGTGAAATGTCTAGTGTGTTCTTGGTAAATAATTGTAGTGAAATGTCTAGTGTGTTCTTGGTAAATAATTGTAGTGAAATGTCTAGTGTGTTGTTGGTAAATAATTGTAGTGAAATGTCTAGTGTGTTGTTGGTAAATAATTGTAGTGAAATGTCTAGTGTGTTGTTGGTAAATAATTGTAGTGAAATGTCTAGTGTGTTGTTGGTAAATAATTGTAGGGAAATGTCTAGTGTGTTGTTGGTAAATTGTTGGGATGAAAATTTTTACAGAGGGATATAAGTAATACAGTATCACTATTAATAATAAGCTAACATGGCATGAGCACGGTCAAATGCTGTATAAGAAATTAAACCAAAGACTGTTCTAAGTTTTAAAAAAAAACTGTACACTTTTGGGGTAAAATAAACAAGTTGTTAACTTATTCTACAGTGCAATATTTGGAAGCCTACTTAATTTCAGTATTACCTGCTGGTGTGGGAATTCATCGTCTGATATTGAACACCGCATAAACCGACTAATCAAGAAAGCTAGGAACATAACACAAACTAAACATCCATCACATAAAGAACTATTTGAAGAAAGATGTTTTTGTAAAATAAACAAATTTTGGATAATTCATCCCACCCTCTTCAGCATAGATCTTTAGGATCGGGCCGTTCGGGACGAATTCTTTGTCTCAGGGCGATGACTGAAAGATATAGAACTTCTTTTGTTTCCTAATCTGTACGAATTTTCCAGCGTGTTTCCCCGGAAGTCACAAATCTTAATGAGAACTAATAAGTCTCTGAAATAGCTAAGAGAATTTACTGAATGGCCGTTCTTTTCACTAGTGAAATAATTTAATGTAGATGTGTTGTGTTCAAATTGTTTTACTTATGTGCTGAAAATGTACAATGCAATAAAAAAAAACATTTCCATTTGTTTGAATCATTAAAAGAATCTTATCTACCTTTTGAAATGTCTACAGTGACTACAGTGTGTTGCAAGTAAATACAGGTGATTAAATGGATTCATCTTCATCAAACCTACGGTATTAAATATTTTGTTTTCCCTGCTAAGGAATACTTTTCCCTTTGTGTAACTCTTAGTTTAATTTTTTTCGCCTCCACAAGAGCAGAGGCGTGTCTCTGGTCAGTTCCATTCGTTAATTTTAATCTTATGCAGAAAAAAACAAGGGGGGCTTGGTCTACGACATAAAAGTGGACGAATAAAACGTAACAAATAAAACGTAACAAATAAAACGTAACAAATAAAACGTAACAAATGAAATCTGGTAACAATCTCCTCATACAGGTAACGTTTAACAGGATGTCCCTTGTGATGGTTGCATTGCACCCGTACATAACACAGCAGTAACAACGTTTCATGTGCATTGGTGTTTTCTTGGCCACCAGTTTGAGCACCCCTGCTGGGTCATCGTTTTCGTCATCGCCGAGGAAGTCGCAGCTCAAAGATAGCTCGTAATGATAATTTGGCGTGGTTCTGAGAGCACACGTGATCTCCAACGAGTCCCCATCCAGGACGTACACTATTGGATTGTCCTCTAGTTGCACTGCGTTTTTCACCACGGAGATAAATAGCTCCTGGTCAGGATCTGGAGAAATATGAGAACAGGTTGACCAGTGATGTATAGTTTGTTTGAAGAGTGACTTGGTCATTTTGTGGGGAGGGTGAATGCGTATGTAAATAAAACAAATGTGCTTGTATTTCAACAGTAAGCAATGGACATGGACTCTATCGCCTTGACCCTGGACATGGACTCTACCATCTGGACCTGCCCACTCTATATCAGTTTGTCAGGATGGGGCCCTTAAACTTATGGGGTCTCGGTGACTAATAGAAAACCCTCCAGAAAAGAAGTTCTAGAAATGTCATCACCCTGAAGCACTCTTTAGAACAAATGAAAGGCAAATAACATTTTCTCTTTCAATGGTCGGATGGACTTGGTAACGTGCTACACATTTACTCGCTGGCGTCAATTTCAAAACAAAAAAAAGGGGGGAGCCAATTGGTGGACGTATTATCTCCAGGCTGAAGTCAAATAGGGTCAGCACACGGACTATAAACAAGAGAGTTGGTGCAGTCTGGTGTTTTTATGCGGCTGATGGTTAAGGCGTACGTCCTTAAATGATGGGAGGTGGAAGAGCGGATGTGTTACTGACTACTTTGAATGTCAGCAGTGTGGGCGCCGTGGAGATTTAGCTGTTGCTATGCGGTTAAAGTGTTAACTAAGTTACACATGTCCTTTGCGCGGGCGAAAGCTAATGACCCGTTACGTTTCTTTGGGTGCAATGTATTGGACATTTAGAAGTTGGTTTGGGTATGTGTAGAAAAACATTTTCCCCTTGAGTTCAACACCCATTAATTTGACCAGTCCTCTATTGTTACCTTCACGATATTGAGTGTTGTAGGTATGTTTGGCTGTGTTGACTGATATAGCTATGTTTGGCTGTGTTGACTGATATAGCTATGTTTGGCTGTGTTGACTGATATAGCTATGTTTGGCTGTGTTGACTGATATAGCTATGTTTGGCTGTGTTGACTGATATAGCTATGTTTGGCTGTGTTGACTGATATAGCTATGTTTGGTAGCTCGTTCGATGCTCGCTACTTTGCTAGCTTGACTGCTGACACACTCCCTGGTATACTTTGTTGTCTTGTTGTCAATTGTAAAGTTATATTTATTGGATTGTTTCGAGAAAGGCGCTTATTTTCAGGGGTAATTATTTTAATGCCTTTGTAAGATAGTGATGCTAAGTTGCCCGACGCATTGATTTGCACTACAAGAAGATAACCACATTTTTGTGTTCGTTTGATGGGACAAACTGTAAAGATTGCAGATAGGTGCGTGGTGGAGAGCTGCTTTATAGCAGTCGCTTCCGCTTCATAATGTCTACACTCAATCCACGTATATAAAACTAGTTAGTCTCAAAGAAATTTCAAACACTTGCTTCCCTTTTGTCCACATAGGCGTACATACGTGGTGTCGCCATGAGCCGGACGTGTACGCTGGCCCTGTAATTCAAGCCGTACAGCCCCGTACACGTGCAGGTTTTGCCGTTGAGCGGACACGCTCCGACTGTGACGCGAGCGTCCGTCTCAGACACGATGGTGGCCTCAAAGTCGCAGTGCATCTTGGGCCTGACTTCTGAGTCCCCGGCCTGGTACCCACAGCTGAGGTCGAGCACGTCTTTCTCCCAAATGAAGATCTCGTCGGTATCCGGTTGTCGCGCGCCATTCTTGGTGATGCTGATGTGTGGCCAGTATTCGGTTGCTGATCATGAAGGTAATGTAAGCAACCAATTTACAATGAAATATTTAAGTGTTGGGTTCGACATGCGTATAAAAATAAAGCAAACACAGACAAAGTTTGAACTCATTGGTACATACGTATGAGTCTGGATAGCGCAGGGGTTGGGAAATATGTATGAATCTATATGGAGCAGGGATGGCAAATATATATGAATCTAGATATATCAGAAAGGGGAAAATATATAAATCTAGATAGCCCAGAGGTTGAGAGATATATATAAATCTAGATAGACCTATAGCGTGGGAAATATGTTTGAATCTAGATAGAGCAGGGAATGGGGAATATGTATGAATCTAGATAGCGCAGGAGGGTGGAAAATATATATCAATCTAGAAGGAGCAGGAAGGTGGGAAATATGCATGAATCTAGATAGCGCAGGAGGGTGGAAAATATATATCAATCTAGAAGGAGCAGGAAGGTGGGAAATATGCATGAATCTAGATAGCACAGGAGGGTGGAAAATATATATCAATCTAGAAGGAGCAGGAAGGTGGGAAATATGCATGAATCTAGATAGCGCAGGAGGGTGGAAAATATAAATCAATCTAGAAGGAGCAGGAAGGTGGGAAATATGCATGAATCAGGATAGAGCAGGAAGGTGGGAAATATGCATGAATCAAGATAGAGCAGGAAGGTGGGAAATATGCATGAATCTAGATAGAGCAGGAAAGTGGGAAATATGCATGAATCTAGATAGAGCAGGAAGATGGGAAATATGCATGAATCTAGACAGAGCAGGAAGGTGGGAAATATGCATGAATCTAGATAGCGCAGGAAGGTGGGAAATATGCATGAATCTAGATAGAGCAGGAAGGTGGGAAATATGCATGAATCTAGACAGAGCAGGAAGGTGGGAAATATGCATGAATCTAGACAGAGAAGGAAGGTGGGAAATATGCATGAATCTAGATAGCGCAGGAAGGTGGGAAATATGCATGAATCTAGACAGAGCAGGAAGGTGGGAAATATGCATGAATCTAGATAGAGCAGGAAGGTGGGAAATATGCATGAATCTAGATAGAGCAGGAAGGTGGGAAATATGCATGAATCTAGATAGAGCAGGAAGGTGGGAAATATGCATGAATCTAGACAGAGCAGGAAGGTGGGAAATATGCATGAATCTAGACAGAGCAGGAAGGTGGGAAATATGCATGAATCTAGATAGCGCAGGAAGGTGGGAAATATGCATGAATCTAGACAGAGCAGGAAGGTGGGAAATATGCATGAATCTAGATAGAGCAGGAAGGTGGGAAATATGCATGAATCTAGATAGAGCAGGAAGGTGGGAAATATGCATGAATCTAGATAGAGCAGGAAGGTGGGAAAAGAGCAGGAAGGTGGGAAATATGCATGAATCTAGATAGAGCAGGAAGGTGGGAAATATGCATGAATCTAGATAGAGCAGGAAGGTGGGAAATATGCATGAATCTAGATAGAGCAGGAAGGTGGGAAATATGCATGAATCTAGATAGCGCAGGGGATGGGAATTGCAACAAAAAAAAAAGTAAAAGAACCCCAGCCTTAACCGCTAATAGTTGCATTGAGTCTTGCATCAACTCTTCCTCACAAACAGACGGACACATGAACTGATGACTGTTACAACCAACTTACGCACAACTTGTAGACACCCTGTCCCTTGGGTGGTTCCGTGCTCGTTTCTCACACTGCAGTGGATGCACACAATGTCCGTCACTGGCACGACGGATTTGAAGGTCAGTCTCCTATGACCGTTGGAAAATTCGAACCTTCCATCGGCTGCACGGCCAAGGTTCCATTTGAAAAAACAGACCAGTATTGAGTGTGTAAATCGAACAGATTAGACCGTGATAGAGTGTGTCTGTTGGACAGATTAGACCATGACTTAATGTGTCACTTGGACAGATTAGACCATAATTGGATTTGTCACTTAGACAAAATTAGAACATGATTTAATGTGTTACTTTGGCATACTAGACTATAATTGAATGTTTCATTTAGACAGATTAGACCATTATTGAATGTGTCACTTGGACGGATTAGACCATAATTGAATGTGTCCCTTGGACATATTAGACCATGATTTAATGTGTCACTTTGACAGATAGACCAAGATATTGTGTATAAGACAGATTAGACCAAGATTATGTTGTCTGCACATGACAGATTAGACCAAGACTGATTCTTATACACAAATGTGTTACTCACAAGATGTTTATAATCGTACTCATGTACATCTACGTAGTTTTGATTTAGCCAAATAATCGTAGACTTAATTCTAAAAAAAAAAAATATCAATTTTTCTCCGACACGCTACCCATTTTAGAAGGCATCCATAAAACATGCTACCATATTACAATTGAGCCGTAATGTGTGATTGAAATCTCTACACCTAACAGTGAGTATCGGTCCTGATTGTCGACTGACACTCACGGTCACGGTCAGATCGCGTGAGTTTTTCTGTGTCCACTTTTATAATGTTAATTTGACCAGTCGTGGGTGAGTTTATTTTCGCCTGTGTGCCACACGAGTTTGTATTGTTCTCGGTCAGGTGTGACCGGTGTGCTGTGTCGGGAGGAACCACGTGAGGAGATGAGTGTGTAAAAAGGGGAGAGGAGTTTCAGAGAGCTTGACAGTGGCAACGCGGTGGCTTGGATGTGAGGACGTTAGTTTGTTGAGGGAGATTTTTTCTATGGATGGCAGAGGACTTCTGTAAATATATTTTTTATATTATGTGCAGCATTTTTCTGGACACAAATTTTGTATTCTGAAAACCAGCGGCTAGTACGCAGGGGACCGACCCCTAGACAACGTACGTCACGTCACACATAACAGTGAGTATCGGTCCTGATTGTCGACTGACACTTTTTTACGACCTCTTTCATTAACACGATTACCGATTACATCTATCTAAGACGGTGCTTCGGAAGTCCCAAATTTATCGACACAAGTAAATCCTTATCCGGAAATTTGATCGAAATAAATTTCGTCGACAGTAAATTGATCGACGGTAATTTGATCGAACGGAAATTTCGTCAAATTTTTTTTTTCTTCAGTTTTTATATAAAATTTTGCTTCAAATTTCTTTTTTGAACGCAATTATTTTGTTGTACCATATAGTAGAGTGCGTTCAAAACTTTGTTGTACCATATAGTAGAGTGCGTTCAAAACTTTGTTGTACCATATAGTAGAGTGCGTTCAAAACTTTGTTGTACCATATAGTAGAGTGCGTTCAAAACTTTGTTGTACCATATAGTAGAGTGCGTTCAAAACTTTGTTTGTACCATATAGTAGAGTGCGTTCAAAACTTTGTTGTACCATATAGTAGAGTGCGTTCAAAACTTTGTTTGTACCATATAGTAGAGTGCGTTCAAAACTTTGTTTGTACCATATAGTAGAGTGCGGTCAAAACTTTGTTTGTACCATATAGTAGAGTGCGTTCAAAACTTTGTTTGTACCATATAGTAGAGTGCGTTCAAAACTTTGTTGTACCATATAGTAGAGTGCATTCAAAACTTTGTTGTACCATATAGTAGATTGCGGTCAAAACTTTGTTTGTACCATATAGTAGAGTGCGTTCAAAACTTTGTTGTACCATATAGTAGAGTGCGTTCAAAACTTTGTTTGTACCATATAGTAGAGTGCGTTCAAAACTTTGTTGTACCATATAGTAGAGTGCGGTCAAAACTTTGTTGTACCATATAGTAGAGTGCGTTTAAAACTTTGTTGTACCATATAGTAGAGTGCGTTCAAAACTTTGTTGTACCATATAGTAGAGTGCGGTCAAAACTTTGTTTGTACCATATAGTAGAGTGCGTTCAAAACTTTGTTGTACCATATAGTAGAGTGCGTTCAAAACTTTGTTTGTACCATATAGTAGAGTGCGGTCAAAACTTTGTTTGTACCATATAGTAGAGTGCGTTCAAAACTTTGTTGTACCATATAGTAGAGTGCGTTCAAAACTTTGTTTGTACCATATAGTAGAGTGCGTTTAAAACTTTGTTGTACCATATAGTAGAGTGCGTTCAAAACTTTGTTTGTACCATATAGTAGAGTGCGTTCAAAACTTTGTTTGTACCATATAGCAGAGTGCGTTCAAAACTTTGTTTGTACCATATAGTAGAGTGCGTTCAAAACTTTGTTGTACCATATAGTAGAGTGCGTTCAAAACTTTGTTGTACCATATAGTAGAGTGCGTTCAAAACTTTGTTGTACCATATAGTAGAGTGCGTTTAAAACTTTGTTGTACCATATAGTAGAGTGCGGTCAAAACTTTGTTGTACCTTATAGTAGAGTGCGTTCAAAACTTTGTTGTACCATATAGTAGAGTGCGTTCAAAACTTTGTTGTACCATATAGTAGAGTGCGTTCAAAACTTTGTTGTACCATATAGTAGAGTGCGGTCAAAACTTTGTTGTACCATATAGTAGAGTGCGGTCAAAAAGAAATTTGGCGAAAATGTTAACGTGTGAACTGAAAAAAAAAAGATTCGACCAAATTTCCGTTCGATAAAATTACCGTCGATCCATTTACCGTCGACGTAAATTTCTTTCGATCAAATTTCCGGTAGCCAAGCAAATGACACATGTCAATAATGATTATCCGCAATGTTTCTGTACACCTGAAAACGTGAGAATTTCTTTCAAGTTTCGATAAATTCAGTAAGGTTTCGACTGCGGTCTCGACATTTCGTTTCAGGTACTTAAAAACAGGGACATCGTTCGGCGTACCTGTCTCTGGGCTTTCCTTCCGGTCATTGATGTACCAGACCGGAAACTCGACCGGCTGGTCGCCAGGCAACGAGGCGGCGTTGCACTCGAAGACAGCGTTTGAGTTGGCCTTGACCGTCTGATCCGCGGGCGCGCCTCCTTCCACGAAGATGGGAGGTGCTGTGATGGGGTGAGATCAGGAAAGGTGGGGAAACATTCATTGCATAATTTAGGACAGAGGGTGGCCAATCCAGAAGTTTTCGCGGGCCACTCTGATAGCGGGTAAAGTGGATGCGTGCCGTAAATATCTTGATCCTTATATCTATCTTAAGAAACCACTTAGTAGTGTCTAGCAGCGTATCCCCAAAATTATGGTCCTCGGACCGGTCCTCAAGTCTTACTTAACCGGTCCGTGCGAAATGAATGTTTATGGTTAAATGAAAAGACAATATCATTTTAAAAATCTGGCTTTTGTTGACGGTGGGTTTGTTTGTTTTTTTTTTGGAAAATTATAAACCTGTTGGGCAAACTTAAAAGCTTCAGGATTGCTGACAATAAAGCATTGTTTATCTATTCACACAATGAGATGCTAAATATGGTAGCTGAATAAAAAGTGACATGCCAATAATTTATCGTTTGATCTCACTTATTTTTTTTTAAAATCGATTACTTTGTCAATTGAATGAAGAACGAATACGTTCCATCGTGATACATCAGACATCTGCTGGCCGCTATGTTTGAAGTGGCGGGTCGCATGCGATCCGCGGGCCCAAATATTCGTCGTGGCTTGCCGCATGCGATCCGCGGGCCACGGGCCACGTTGGCCACCCCTGATCAAGCAGAATGTTTCAGTTTGAAGGACTGAAGCACCTTGTGGTTGTCAGTTTAATATTGTTGGTTATTTAAACGGGCTTATCGCATATACTCGAGTGTGGGTAGCACGGTTGGATAGGTTGTACCCTCAGTTTGGTGTTGTTGTCGAAGTGGGTATATACGGTTGACCCCCCCCCCCCGGATAGCTCGTGCAATTACTATGGTGAGAAACATGAGTCTTTTCTCACGTCAATCTAACTAACTAGATAGAGCCAGCCAAACATCGGCGACGGCAATGCAAGACCTTCCCATCTGCTCAAGTTATTTGACAAAGCATGGACTTAAAACACAAATTTAAGAACCCCAATTTTCGCAACACCCCCCCCCCNGGCTATAAATAGCATCCCAATTTCCCCAACCCCCCCCCCCCCCGTGATACCTCTCTGCACACTTTTTATTCCACGCCCATGAACTCTATTCAATATTCTCATGTCCCAACCACTTTTAAACCGAATATTCTCTACACCATTTCTTAAAAAGAGACGAAGTCATTTTCCGAAAAGAAAATATTACGCACCAAACGCAGTTGCGTTATTAAACATTAGCCAGACCCCGACATGCGTTGCAATGCCACTCAAAGAAAAAAACTGTTGGTGTTTTGATTACGCTTTTGAAGTAATTTTAAATATAATAATTTATTTTTTTTTGGGTTGTTTTTCCGTCTTGGTGCGTACACATATAAATTAGAATGTTTTTCGACGTGTGAGCAGGCAACGAACAGCTGTCCACGTGAGCAAGCAACGAACAGCTGTCCACGTGAGCAAGCAACGAACAGCTGTCCACGTGAGCAAGCAACGAACAGCTGTCCACGTGAGCAAGCAACGAACAGCTGTCCACGTGAGAAGCATGGATTTTCAAAACTGAGTCCATACTCTTGTGGCTATTGATTGACCCATGCTCTAGGTCTCTTTAAAATCGTATTTATAATGTTATAAATGTTGTAAAATGTTTGTAATAATTGAGAAAAATGTGGGGTTAATGTCGGGAAATTCTAACTGAACGCAAATTAGGGTGCAGGGGTGTATTATTAGATAGCGTTCTTGGGCCACCTATGGAGGGAGGGAAAGGTAGAGTATATCAGACAGAACTCTTCCTGACATGGGGACATGGGGACATGGGAAGTTGGTGAAGTTGAGGTAGAGAGAAAAAAATGAGCTGAGAGAGAGAGGGAGAGAGATAGATGACAGGGACTAGTTGCTAGAGATCAGGATACGTGTTGACTTGATAGTGAAACATAGTAATAGTTGAGATGGAACAGCTAAGCAGTCTAGAAAGTCGTAAATTTAGAGATTCATATAGATAGCTGACACTCGGTGAGGAATAGAAAAGAACTTTCTATATATAAATAATAAATACATTTTCTTTTATCACCTGGAGTTTGAGTTGTTATCCTTCGTTCAAGTCTATGCTGTGCTTTGTCTGTCCCAACGCCGAGATACTCAACATGTAAATCACAGAGTGGAGCGGCCATGCGCTGATCACTACTAAATCAATGCAGTTTGTGATCAGTCAGGAACCGTTATGTGGCAGTCTCTCACCTGACCCCCCCCCCACACACACACACTTATTTCTATGAGCATGCTTACATATGACGTCAAGGGAGACGGCTTCTTGTGTGGAGTGCCCCACCCCGTTCTTGGCCTGGCAGTAATAGTTTCTCTCGTCCTCCAGGGTCACGTTTAGGATGTGTAGCCTACGGCTGAAGTCTTCGAGGATGTACTTCTCTCTGATGGTCTCAATCTCCTCACCGTCTTCTTGGTACCAGCGAATCTTCATTAAGTACGGTGCATCGCGGTCGCTGAAATGACAATGGGACCAGTTGGTGGGAATCATTTGGTGGGGAACAGAGAGCGGGGACCAGTTGGCCTGGAGCAGTTGGTGGAGATCACAGAACAGGGGCGGGGAGATTACAGAATAGTGGTGGGGAGATCACAGAACAGTGATGGGGACATTGCAGAACAGTGCTGGGGAGATAACAGAACAGTGCTGGGGGGTCGCAGAACAGTGTTGGGGAGATGACAGAACAGTGCTGGGGAGATCATAGAACAGTGTTGGGGAGATCGCAGAACAGTGTTGGGGAGATCATAGAACAGGGGCGGGAAGATCATAGAACAGTGGCGGGGAGATCACAGAACAGTGCTGGGGAGATCACAGAACAGTGTTGGGGAGATCGCAGAACAGTGTTGGGGAGATGGCAGAACAGTGGCGGGGAGATCACAGAACAGTGCTGGGGAGATCACAGAACAGTGGTGGGGAGATCGCAGAACAGTGTTGGGGAGATGGCAGAACAGTGGCGGGGAGATCACAGAACAGTGCTGGGGAGATCGCAGAACAGTGTTGGGGAGATCACAGAACAGTGCTGGTGAGATCACAGAACAGGGGCGGGGAGATCACAGAACAGTGGTGGGGACGATCATAGAACAGGGGCGGGGAGATCTCAGAATAGGGGTGGGGAGATCTTAGAACAGGGCCTGGGAGATCACAGAAAAGTGGTGGGGAGATCACAAAACAATGTAGGGGAGATCGCAGAACAGGGGTGACTTCAGGGTAATTTTTTCTTTCATTTCAAAATAAGTATGGATGGAGCTAAATTTTAAAAAAGTAAATAAGGACATTGTGGAAAATTTGGCATCGTTTGAATTTATTATTTTTTTCCCTTTAACTTAGTGAACTGAAGAAAAAGAGAGTGAGAGAGAATGAAACCTTTTGTGACGTCATATGACGGAGACGCAATTGTAATAGAATTAAATTTGAGATTGTTGCTGTGCATTGTATAATAAGAGAACTGTGGCCGGGTTCAGCAATAGAATTCTATAGGACAAAATGATGCAAAGGTAAAACCAGGAAGAGGGAATAACTAAACGACGGACGCTTTGGCAAAAAAGCCTTCTTCAGGGAACAAAACCTGTACTAATATAGAATGAAAAAAAAAATGAGTAAAGAAAAAAATATCGTTATGACAAATTCGGTTTTTATGTACATATATTTCTCGCAGGAGGATATTGAATCCTGATAAGATTTTGGCTTCCGTATTGTTCTTTTTTGTTGCAAGGGCCTCGTTTCGCGTATCTTCTGCCTTGTTTACTACTCCATACACTGCTGTTCGCCAGCTGGAACGTTGTTCGGCAATGAGCTCCCATTCGTTGTTTTCAATACTGGCTTCCTTCATACTCCAATTGCAAACGGCCATAAATCTTAGGCGTGGCCGTCCGAAAAGTCTTGTCCCTTCTGTTAACTCTCCATACAGCAGCATCTTTGGGATACGGCCTTCATCCATTCTCCTTACATGACCTAAGCAGCGAAGACGCCTCTTGCTAAGAGTGGAGAATATGCTGAACATTTGTGCACGTTCCAATACCTCTGTGTTGGGCACATATACGTGTGTATATATACAATGAGTAAAATAGAGTAGGGTTAAACCTGAAAAAATAAACGCAACAAAACAGCGAACGTGTCGGCAGAACGCCTTCGTCAGCGGACAAAACAACAGAAAAAAACGGTATAAAAATAAAAATAAGAAATAGCACTTAGCTGGTAAGTAGTATCTGTGGGCAGCAATAGAAATGTATATATATATATATATATATATATATATATAAATATACGAGAAATAAAAATTACTTACTAAGCGTGGGAGACACATACAAGCACGCCGTCTGTATGGACAAGACCTTTGACGTTGGTGTTCGTATGTTTGTTTACGGGCAACACTTCTAGAAGTTCTGAATTATACAAAGTACACTTATCCAATAGAGCGTCTAGAAGAGCTACACAGCTCTCAACAAACATATACACCGCAGTGTTTTTCAACCATTTATACATTTTTTTTTTAATGGAACCCTTTTTAGAATTAAGATTGCCCATGGCGCCCCACGCAGTGACACAAAGGTTTGTTCTATTCCACATGGCGCCACATGCAGTGACACAAGGNACATCTCATACATTTATTGGCCTAAGACTTTAGTTCATTACATCTCATACATTTATTGGCCTAAGACTTTAGTTCATTACATCTCATACATTTATTGGCCTAAGACTTTAGTTCATTACATCTCATACATTTATTGGCCTAAGACTTTAGTTCATTACATCTCATACATTTATTGGCCTAAGACTTTAGTTCATTACATCTCATACATTTATTGGCCTAAGACTTTAGTTCATTACATCTCATACATTTATTGGCCTAAGACTTTAGTTCATTACATCTCATACATTTATTGGCCTAAGACTTTAGTTCATTACATCTCATACATTTATTGGCCTAAGACTTTAGTTCATTACATCTCATACATTTATTGGCCTAAGACTTTAGTTCATTACATCTCATACATTTATTGGCCTAAGACTTTAGTTCATTACATCTCATACATTTATTGGCCTAAGACTTTAGTTCATTACATCTCATACATTTATTGGCCTAAGACTTTAGTTCATTACATCTCATACATTTATTGGCCTAAGACTTTAGTTCATTACATCTCATACATTTATTGGCCTAAGACTTTAGTTCATTACATCTCATACATTTATTGGCCTAAGACTTTAGTTCATTACATCTCATACATTTATTGGCCTAAGACTTTAGTTCATTACATCTCATACATTTATTGGCCTAAGACTTTAGTTCATTACATCTCATACATTTATTGGCCTAAGACTTTAGTTCATTACATCTCATACATTTATTGGCCTAAGACTTTAGTTCATTACATCTCATACATTTATTGGCCTAAGACTTTAGTTCATTACATCTCATACATTTATTGGCCTAAGACTTTAGTTCATTACATCTCATACATTTATTGGCCTAAGACTTTAGTTCATTACATCTCATACATTTCCTTGAGTCGAAGTCTCCTCAGCATCATCTATTTTTATAAGTTTTTTTTCTTTTTTTTTAAAATTAAGTGTTGTTGGTTTTTTTGTTTGCCCCACTTCTTTTTGTTGGCTAAGAAAGGCTTTCTGTGGGCACTTCCGTTGTTTCTTTGCTTCCATTGACCTGTTTTCTCCAGCCTTGTGCTCCTCATTTCCCGTTTACTAATATAATTACAGGCCTCCCACGCCACCCTCTCATATCACCCCAACCACACACACCTTATGTCACCCGAACCACACACACCTTATGTCACCCCAACCACACACACCTTATGTCACCCCGACCACACACACCTTATGTCACCCCGACCACACACACCTTATGTCACCCCGACCACACACACCTTATGTCACCCCAACCACACACACCTTATGTCACCCCGACCACACACACCTTATGTCACCCTGACCACACACACCTTATGTCACCCCGACCACACACACCTTATGTCACCCCGACCACACACACCTTATGTCACCCCGACCACACACACCTTATGTCACCCCGACCACACACACCTTATGTCACCCCGA
>CAXITT010000534.1:511458-532557 GCA_964033795.1 Lymnaea stagnalis | reverse complement strand
AGTCTAAGTCTAAGTCTAAGTCTAAGTCTAAGTCTAAGTCTAAGTCTAAGTCTAAGTCTAAGTCTAAGTCTAAGTCTAAGTCTAAGTCTAAGTCTAAGTCTAAGCCTAAGCCTAAGCCTAAGCCTAAGCCTAAGCCTAAGTCTAAGTCTAAGTCTAAGTCTAAGTCTAAGTCTAAGTCTAAGTCTAAGTCTAAGTCTAAGTCTAAGTCTAAGTCTAAGTCTAAGTCTAAGTCTTAGTCTTAGTCTTAGTCTGAGTCTGAGTCTGAGTCTGAGTCTGAGTCTGAGTCTGAGTCTGAGTCTGAGTCTGAGTCTGAGTCTGAGTCTAAGTCTAAGTCTAAGTCTAAGTCTAAGTCTAAGTCTTAGTCTAAGTATTAGTTTAAGTCTAAGTCTAAGTCTAAGTCTAAGTCTAAGTCTAAGTCTTAGTCTAAGTCTAAGTCTAAGTCTATGTCTAAGTCTAAGTCTAAGTCTAAGTCTAAGTCTAAGTATAAGTCTAAGTATAAGTCTAAGT
The DNA here is from genome assembly GCA_964033795.1 of Lymnaea stagnalis. Lineage (NCBI taxonomy): Eukaryota > Metazoa > Mollusca > Gastropoda > Lymnaeidae > Lymnaea > Lymnaea stagnalis. The sequence continues at coordinate 532,050 of CAXITT010000534.1, read as the reverse complement.
CTTAGTCTAAGTCTAAGTCTTAGTCTAAGTCTAAGTCTTAGTCTAAGTCTAAGTCTTAGTCTAAGTCTAAGTCTTAGTCTAAGTCTTAGTCTAAGTCTAAGTCTAAGTCTAAGTCTAAGTCTTAGTCTGAGTCTAAGTCTAAGTCTAAGTGTTAGTCTAAGTCTAAGTCTTAGTCTAAGTCTAAGTCTTAGTTTAAGTCTAAGTCTAAGTCTAAGTCTAAGTCTAAGTCTAAGTCTACGTCTAAGTCTAAGTCTACGTCTAAGTCTAAGTCTTAGTCTAAGTCTAAGTCTAAGTCTAAGAAGTCTAAGTCTAAGTCTAAGTCTAAGTCTAAGTCTTAGTCTTAGTCTGAGTCATAGTCTGAGTCTGAGTCTGAGTCTGAGTCTGAGTCTGAGTCTGAGTCTGAGTCTGAGTCTGAGTCTGAGTCTGAGTCTAAGTCTAAGCCTAAGTCTAAGTCTAAGTCTAAGTCTAAGTCTAAAACTTAGTCTAAGTCTAAGTCTTAGTCTTAGTCTAAGTCTAAGTCTTAGTCTAAGTCTAAGTCTTAGTCTAAGTCTAAGTCTAAGTCTAAATCTGAGTCCGAGTCTGGGTCTGGGTCTGAGTCTGAGTCTGAGTCTAAGTCTGAGTCTAAGTCTAAGTCTAAGTCTAAGTCTAAGTCTAAGTCTAAGTCTAAGTCTTAGTCTAAGTCTAAGTCTTAGTCTAAGTCTAAGTCTAAGTCTTAGTCTAAGTCTAAGTCTTAGTCTAAGTCTAAGTCTAAGTCTAAGTATAAGTCTACGTCTAAGTCTACGTCTACGTCTAAGTCTAAGTCTAAGTCTAAGTCTAAGTCTAAGTCTAAGTCTTTGAGTCTGAGTCTGAGTCTGAGTCTGAGTCTAAGTCTAAGTCTAAGTCTAAGTCTAAGTCTAAGTCTAAGTCTAAGTATTAGTTTAAGTCTAAGTCTAAGTCTAAGTCTAAGTCTAAGTCTAAGTCTAAGTCTAAGTCTAAGTCTAAGTCTAAGCCTAAGTCTAAGTCTAAGTCTAAGTCTAAGTCTAAGTCTTAGTCTTAGTCTAAGTCTAAGTCTAAGTCTAAGTCATAGTCTAAGTCTAAGTCTAAGTCTTAGTCTAAGTCTAAGTCTAAGTCTAAGTCTAAGTCTAAGAAGTCTAAGTCTAAGTCTAAGTCTAAGTCTAAGCCAAAGTCTTAGTCTAAGTCTAAGTCTAAGTCTAAGTCTTAGTCTTAGTCAAAGTCTAAGTCTAAGTCTAAGTCTAAGTCTAAGTCTAAGTCATAGTCTAAGTCTAAGTCTAAGTCTTAGTCTAAGTCTAAGTCTAAGTCTAAGTCTAAGTCTAAGCCAAAGTCTTAGTCTAAGTCTAAGTCTAAGTCTAAGTCTAAGTCTAAGAAGTCTAAGTCTAAGAAGTCTAAGTCTAAGTCTAAGTCTAAGTCTAAGTCTAAGTCTAATTCTTAGTCTAAGTCTAAGTCTAAGTCTAAGTCTAAGTCTAAATCTAAGTCTCAGTCTAAGAAGTCTAAGAAGTCTAAGTCTAAGTCTAAATCTAAGTCTAAGTCTAAGAAGTCTAAGTCTAAGTCTAAGTTTAAGTCAAAGTCTAAGTCTAAGTCTAAGTCTAAGTTTAAGAAGTCTTAGTCTAAGTCTAAGTCTGAGTCTAAGAAGTCTAAGTTTAAGTCTAAGTCTAAGTCTAAGTCTAATTCTAAGTTTAAGAAGTATAAGTCTAAGTCTAAGTCTAAGTCTAAGTCTAAGAAGTCTAAGTCTAAGTCTAAGTCTAATTCTAAGTCTAAGTCTTAGTCTAAGTCTAAGTCTTAGTCTAAGTCTAAGTCTAAGAAGTCTAAGTCTAAGTTTAAGAAGTCTTAGTCTAAGTCTAAGTCTAAGAAGTCTAAGTTTAAGTCTAAGTCTAAGTCTAAGTCTAAGTCTAATTCTAAGTCTAAGAAGTATAAGTCTAAGTCTAAGTCTAAGTCTAAGAAGTCTAAGTCTAAGTCTAAGTCTAACAAGTCTAAGTTTAAGTCTAAGTCTAAGTCTAAGTCAAAATCTAAGTCAAAGTCTAAGAAGTCTAAGTCTAAGTCTAAGTTTAAGATGTCTAAGTCTAAGTCTAAGTCTAAGCCAAAGTCTAAGTCTAAGTCTAAGTCAAAGTCTAAGTCAAAGTCAAAGTCAAAGTCAAAGTATAAGTCAAAGTCTAAGTCTAAGTCTAAGTCTAAGAAGTCTCAGTCTAAGTCTAAGTCAAAGTCAAAGTCAAAGTCTAAGTCTATGTCTAAGTCTTAGTTTAAGTCTAAATCAAAGTCTAAATCTAAGTCAAAGTCAAAGTATAAGTCAAAGTATAAGTCTAAGTCTAAGTCTAAGAAGGCTAAGTCTAAGTCTAAGTCTAAGTCTAAGTCTAAGTTTAAGTCTAGGTCTAAGTCTAAGTCTAAGAAGTCTAAGTCTAAGTCTAAGTCAAAGTCTAAGTCTAAGTCTAAGAAGTCTAAGTCTAAGTCTAAGTCTAAGAAGTCTAAGTCTAAGTCTAAGTCTAAGTCTAAGACTTAGTCTAAGTCTAAGAAAACAAATCTAAGTCTAAGTCAAAGTCTAAGTCTAAGTCTAAGAAGTCAAAGTCTAAGTCTAAGTCAAAGTCTAAGTCTAAGTCTAAGTCTATGTCTAAGTCTAAGTCTAAGTCTCAGTCTAAGTTTAAGTCTAAATCAAAGTCTAAGTCTAAGTCAAAGTCAAAGTATAAGTATAAGTCAAAGTATAAGTCTAAGTCTAAGTCTAAGTCTAAGAAGGCTAAGTCTAAGTCTAAGTCTAATTCTAAGTCTAAGTCTAAGTTTAAGTCTAGGTCTAAGTCTAAGTCTAAGAAGTCTAAGTCTAAGTCTAAGTCTAAGTCTAAGAAGTCTAAGTCTAAGTCTAAGTCTAAGTCTAAGAAAACAAAGTATAAGTCTAAGTCAAAGTCTAATTCTAAGTCAAAGAAGTCAAAGTCTAAGTCTAAGACAAAGTCTCAGTCTAAGTCTAAGTCTAAGTCAAAGTCAAAGTCAAAGTCTAAGTCTAAGTTTAAATCTAAGTCTAAGTCTAAGTTTAAGAAGTGTAAGTCTAAGTCTAAGTCTAAGTCTAAGTCTAAGAAGTCTAAGTCTAAGTCTAAGTCTAAGCCAAAGTCTAAGTTTAAGTCTAAGTCAAAGTCTAAGTCAAAGTCAAAGTCAAAGTATAAGTCAAAGTCTAAGTCTAAGTCTAAGTCTAAGTCTAAGTCTTAGTCTAAGTCTAAATCTAAGTCTAAGTCTAAGAAGTCTTAGTCTAAGTTTAAGAAGTCTAAGTATAAGTCTAAGAAGTCTAAGTTTAATTCTAAGTCTAAGTCTAAGTGTTAGTCTAATTCTAAGTCTAAGAAGTCTAAGTCTAAGTCTTAGTCTAATTCTAAGTCTAAGAAGTCTAAGTCTAAGTCTAAGTCTAAGAAGTCTAAGTCTAAGTCTAAGTCTAAGAAGTCTAAGTCTAAGTCTAAGTCTTAGTCTAAGAAGTCTAAGTCTAAGTCTAAGTCTAAGTCTAAGAAGTCTAAGTCTAAGTCTAAGTCTAAGTCTAAGAAGTTTAAGTCTAAGTCTAAGTCTGAGTCTAAGTCTAAGAAGTCTAAGTCTAAGTCTAAGTCTAAGTCTAAGTCTAAGTCTAAGAGTCTAAGTCTAAGTCTAAGTCTAAGTCTAAGTCTTAGTCGAAATCTAGGTCTAAGTCTAAGAAGTCTAAGTCTAAGTCTAAGTCAAAGTCTAAGTCTAAGTCTAAGTCTAACTCTAAGTCTAAGTCTAAGAAGTCTAAGTCTAAGTCTAAGTCAAAGTCTAAGTTTAAGTCTAAATCTAATTCTAAGTCTAAGTCTAAATGTAAGTCTAAGTCTAAGTCTAAGTCTTAGTCTAAGTCTAAGTCTAAGAAGTCTAAGTCTAAGTCTAAGTCTAAGAAGTCTAAGTCTAAGTCTAAGTCTTAGTCTAAGAAGTCTAAGTCTAAGTCTAAGTCTAAGTCTAAGTCTAAGAAGTCGAAGAAGTCGAAGAAGTCGAAGAAGTCGAAGAAGTCGAAGAAGTCGAAGAAGTCGAAGAAGTCGAAGAAGTCGAAGTCTAAGAAGTCGAAGTCTAAGAAGTCAAAGTCTAGAAAGAAGTCAAAGTCTAAGAAGTCAAAGTCTAAGTCTAAGTCTAAGTCTAAGTCTAAGAAGTCGAAGAAGTCGAAGAAGTCGAAGAAGTCGAAGAAGTCGAAGAAGTCGAAGAAGTCGAAGAAGTCGAAGTCTAAGAAGTCGAAGTCTAAGAAGTCAAAGTCTAGAAAGAAGTCAAAGTCTAAGAAGTCAAAGTCTAAGAAGTCAAAGTCTAAGAAGTCAAAGTCAAAGAAGTCAAAGTCAAAGAAGTCAAAGTCAAAGAAGTCAAAGTCAAAGAAGTCAAAGTCAAAAAGTCAAAGTCAAAGAAGTCAAAGTCAAAGAATTCAAAGTCAAAGAAGTCAAAGAAGTCAAAGTCAAAGAAGTCAAAGTCAAAGAAATCAAAGTCAAAGATGTCAAAGTCAAAGAAGTCAACGTCAAAGAAGTCAAAGTCAAAGAAGTCAAAGTCAAAGAAGTCAAAGTCAAAGAAGTCAAAGTCAAAGAAGTCAAAGTCAAAGAAGTCAAAGTCAAAGAAATCAAAGTCAAAGATGTCAAAGTCAAAGAATTCAAAGTCAAAGAAAACTAAGTCAAAGAAGTCAAAGTCAAAGAAGACTAAAACTAAGACTAAGACTAAGACTAAGACTAAGACAAGACTAAGACTAAGACTAAGACTAAGACTAAGATTAAGACTAAGACTAAGACTAAGACTAAGACTAAGACTAAGACTAAGACTAAGACTAAGACTATGACTATGACTTTGACTATGACTATGACTTTGACTATGACTATGACTTTGACTATGACTATGACTATGACTATGACTTTGACTTTGACTTCGACTATGACTTTGACTTTGACTATGACTATGACTTTGACTATGACTATGACTATGACTTTGACTTTCAATACACCGACGTTGGTAAAGGTGAAGCTCATTGGAAAAATACATTTCAATACACCGACGTTGGTACAGGTGAAGCTCATTGGAAAGACATATTTCTTTTGATTAAAATTTAATTTTGCGTCTATTTTGGATTCGCCATTTCAAGGGCATAGGCGTAGGTGCACAGTGGTGGAGGTGTAGGTGCACAGTGGTGGAGGCGTAGGTGCACAGTGGTGGAGGCACAGGGTTAGAGCACAGTAGAGTGACACATGGTTGTGTGCACAGTGGTGGATGCACTGTGGTGTTGGCACATAAGTGGGGGAACTGTGTTGGGGGCACAGTGGTGGTGGCAAAGTGGTGGGGGCACAGTGGTGGTGGCAAAGTGGTGGGGGCACAGTGGTGTAGGAAGATGGGTGTGGGTAGAGGGGTGGGAGCCCATGGGTGTGGGTACAGTGGTGGGGGCACCGTGATTGGGGTATAGTGATTGGGGCAAAGTGATTGGGACACAGTGATTGGGGCACAGTGGTATCGGAACAAGGGTGGTAGTTCATTTTTATTTAATAAGTTTCATTTATCTTATTTTGATTTATCTCATTTTCATGTATCTCATTTAAATTTATCTCATTTTCATTTATCTCATTTTGATATATCTCCTTTTACTTTATCTCATTTTCATTTATTTCTATTAGAATTATATAATTTTGATTTATCTCATTTTGATTTATCTCATTTTGATTTATCTCATTTTGATTTATCTCATTTTGATTTAACAAATTTTCATTTATCTTATTTTGATTTATCTCATTTTGATTTATCTCATTTTCATTTATCTCACTTTGATTTATCTCATTTTCATTTATCTCATTTTCATTTAACTCATTTTCATTTATCTTATTCTTTTATCTCGTTTTGATTTATCTAATTTTCATTTGTCTCATTTTGATTGATTCAATTTTCATTTATCCCATTTTAATTTATCTCATTTTCATTTATCTAATTTTCATTTATCTCATTTTCATTTACCTGATTGCGAATTATCTCATTTCTATTTATCTCATTTTGATTTATGTTATTTTGATTTATCTCATTTTGATTTATCTCATTTTGATTTATCTCAGTTTGATTAATCTCATTTTAATTTTTCTCATTTTGATTTATATAATTTTGATTTATCTCATTTTGAGTTATCTCATGTTTCATTTACCTGATTGTGAATTATCTCATTTCTATTTATCTCATTTTCATTTATTTAATTTTAATCTATCTCATTTTCATTTATCTCATTTTCATTTATCTCATTTTGATTTATCTCATTTTAATTGTATCGCATTTTGATTTATCTCATTTTCATTTATCTCATTTCAATTTATCTTATTTTGATTTATAATATTTAGATTTATCTCATTTTCATTTATCTTATTTTGATTTATCTCATTTCCATTTATCTCATTTTATTTATCTCATTTTCATTTATCTCATTTTCATTAAACTCATTTTCATTTATCTCATTCTTCTATCTCGTTTTGATTGATCTAATTTTGATTTGTCTCATTTTGATTTACTTCATTTTCATGTATCTCATTTTCATTCATCTCATTTTCATTCATCACATTTTCATTTATCTTATTTCCATTTATCATATTTTCATTTATCTCATTTTCATTTACCTGATTGTGAATTATCTCATTTCTATTTATCTCATTTTGATTTATGTTATTGTGATTTATCTCATTTTGATTTATCTTATTTTCATTTATCTCATTTTCATTTATCTCCTTTTTATTTATCACATTTACATTTATCTTATTTTTATTTATCTCATTTTGATTTATCTCATGTTGAATTATCTCATTTTCATTGATCTCATTTTGATTTATCTCATTTTAATTTATCTCATTTTCATTGATCTCATTTTGATTTATCTCATTTTAATTTATCTCATTACATTTTTCTTATTTTGATTTATCTCATTTTGATTTATCTAATGTTGAATTATCTCATTTTCATTTATCTCATTTTGATTTATCTCCTTTTGATTTACTTCATTTTCATTTATCTCATTTTGATTTATCTCCTTTCCATTGATCATATTTTGATTTATCTCATTTTGATTTATCTCAGTTTGATTAATCTCATTTTAATTTTTCTCATTTTGATTTATCTCATTTTTATTTATCTTATTTTGATTTATATAATTTTGGTTAGTCTCATTTTGATTAATCTTACTTTTATTTATTTACTTTTCACTTATCTTATTTTCACTTATCTCATTTTCTTTTATCTCCCTTTTATTTATCAAATTTACATTTATCTTATTTTGATTGATCTCATTTTAATTGATCTCATTTTCTTTTATCTCGTTTTGATTTATCTCATTTCAATTGATCTCATTTTCATTTATCTCATTTTCATTTATCTTATTTTCATTTATCTCATTTTCATTTGTCTCCGTTTGATTTATTTCATTTTCATTTATCTCATTTTCATTTGTCTCACTTTGATTTATCTCATTTTGATTTATCTCATTTTTATTTATCTCATTTTCATTAATCTTATTTTCTTTTACCTCATTAGGATTGATCTCATTTTAATTTATCTCATTTTTATTTTTGTTATTTTAATTTATCTCATTTTGATTTGTCTCTGATTCATTTCATTTTCATTTGTCTCATTTTGATTTATCTCATTTTGATTTATCTTATTTTCATTGATCTCATTTTGATTGATCTTATTTTAAATTATTTCATTTTAATTTATCTCATTTTGATTTAATGTCATTTTGATTTATCTTATTTTTATTTATCTTATTTTCTATACCTTATTTCGATTAATCTCATTTTAATTTATCTCATCTTGATTTATCTTATTTTAATTTATCTCATTTTGATTAATCTCATTTAATGTATCTTATTTTATTTGATCTCATTTATTTATTTCCATTTATCTCATTTTCATTCATCCCATTTTGATTTATCTCATTTTCATTTATCTCATTTTCATTTATCTTATTTTCTTTTACCTCATTTTGATTTATCTTATTTTTATTCATCTCATTTTTATTTATCTCATTTTGATTGATCTCACTTTGATTTATCTCATTTTTTTCTTTTACCTCATTTTGATTTATCTCATTTTCATTGATCTCATTTTGATTTATCTCATTTTCATTTATCTCATTTTGATTTATCTCATTTTTATGTTTCTTTTTTCTTTTACCTCATTTTGATTTATCTCATTTTTATTTATCTCCTTTTACTTTATCTCATTTTCATTTATCTCTATTACAATTAAATAATTTTGATTTACCTCATTTTGATTTATTCTCATTTATTTATTCTCACGATATCTCATTTCGTTTGTCTCATTTTCATTTATCTCATTTTCATTTATCTCATTTTCATTTATCCCATTTTGATTTATCTCATTTTCATTTATCCCATTTTGATTTATCTCATTTTTATTTATCTCATTTTCATTTATCTCATTTTGACTTTTCTTATTTTGATTTATCTCAATTTCCTTTTTTTTATTTTATCATATTTTGATTTATCTAATTTTTTATGATCTCATTTCCATTTATCTCATTTTGATTTATCTCATATTGATATATCTCATTTTGATCCATCCTTTTACTACCAATGGTGTCCATCCCATTAAATTATTGTTGCCCCTGCTGTTATTTTTCACTATTTATGTTTTTCATTCATAAAATGGAGGTACTTTTTTATTTCTTCTCTCTTTACTTTCTGTGCAAAAAAAAAAAAAAAAAAATTAAATTTGACAAGTTTTTTTACTATTTTTTTTTTTTATTTAAAAAATGGAGGTTTTTTTTTATTTCTTTTTTTTTTTCTTTTTGTGAAAAAAAAAAAAAAAAAAAAAAATTAAATTTGACAAGGATCTCATGAGGTAGATTTACTTTTTGAGGAATGGTAACATGCAGGTCGAGTAATAAATTAGTACATTTTTACAAAAAGAATTGCTTGAGTTTTCCTATTAGGTCCAAATATCATGACTAAGATGCATAATTCTTACTTAGACATCAGAATACATCCCATTGGTTTTTTTTAACACACATTTGAAATTATATTTTCTTTGCTCAAGGATTGTTTCGTTCCCCATCACTCTAATCTGTTGATCAATTTGCACATGATTTAATAAATGTTGTGTTAACAATTTTAAAAAAGGTTAAATGTTTTTGTATTTTTTAAATTTTATTTCACTTTATGTGAGGCAAACTCAACAATATTTAATTCAATATAGTAAATATTTTTAAAACATGAACATTTTGTCGACTACATGTTTAAGCATGGACTCACTGAGCCTCCTGTGAATACAGTTCAATCCATGAAGTTGTTTAAAAAAAGAAAACAACATTACTATTTGTCCTTTAAATATATTTAAGTATTGAGTGGTTCAAAGGCTTCACCGACGACAAGTTCATAGCTTATCATAATTATTGTATTTATTGTTTTTAAAAAAAATCAACTAACTAAAGTTACACTTTATATTATTTGATTTATTTTCTACTAATAAATGTATGGATATGTCACAAATGAAAGGATAAAATAAAGATTAGCAAAATGAAAATGGACGGAGAAATAATGAAACAGGCAAATTCCCACATAACTCAACATTGTTTCAAAAAGCAAAAGATGATGGTAAAAACAGCATAACTAATGAATGCATGGAAGGGTTTTTTGACTTCATTCTTATGCACTCTTTAAAGAAGGGTAAAATTTTCATTTAAAAAAATCATCTTGAACAAATTATTTCAGTATGTATCAAATTCCATTATAGCATTCAGGAACGTAAAAATAGAATCACAATTAAATATATAGTAAAAGAGAATGAAATGAAAATGTGTAAGTTAAAATAGCTTAATAAAATGTACAATTTAAAAAAAAAAAATCAAATGACATGTGATTATCCCACAAACAATTAGTTGTACTCTAACTGCTGGATTCTAGAGTGGAAATAGTTTTCCAACATTTTTACAAACCATCTTTCATTCAATTCATTAAATACATTATGTCACCTGAAAATAAATTTTAGAATTTAAAACTATTGAGCATTTATAAGGGTCTAATTAAAATAAATTATTTGCAGTATAAAACTCTGCATATCAACAGTCCTGCTAATTGATTTTGTCATCTGGACCAAAACCTTTTACAGTTCAAACTTTGGTTTAGTTCTTTATGGTCTTGAAGAGTAGTGAGAATGTAAGCAAAACAAAGAATGGGTAAACCCGAAAAAAGGACCCAACAAAACAACAGAATAATGGCAGTAATTTTAATACCTCTATTGTTTAATCTAAATTTCAAAATTGATGCGTACAAGAAAAAATATCGCAAGTAACAAATCATTACACCCAATATATGATTGTGGTAAATCATGAAAAACAAGGTGATTAGCCAACATGAAAACAGATCAGACATCTGATAAAGCTTCGATTTTATTTTATATTTCTCCTTTTTCTTCACATAATTCTTTAATTTCAATTCACACAATCCAAAATAAGGACAATAGCTACTGTTATAACTCAATGTATTCGTTGAATGCAAGCATTGTTCCAAATAAATAAATAAGGGAATAGCATTTCCTGTTTTTAATTATGTCTTTTTATTTTCATACAAGAACAAACAAATGTTTTTATTCTTCACAAAAAAGAACATAGGGCATACTTATTGAAAAGGATGAATAATAAATTAATGATTATAACTATACAAAACTTAGCACAGAAGCGAGGTCCAATCTTGGTCATTGAAAAATAATATGACATCTTCATAAGCAATCCGTGAAGCCACAGCATGCATTCTTGGGAACTTAAGCTTTCAGTGAGAAAATAAAGTTAAAAAGTACTTGCAGTAAGCAGTATTAGTTTAGATACAGTGAACCATTCAAACATAACTTGACTGCGTCATAATATTAACACATTGAACATTTAGTAGGAACATATAGTAGCGTAAAAAAGATGGAACATGGAGCCAGAATCAATGAAGAATGGTTGTGTACACATTGTGCAGAGAAAACAGCACAATTTAGTCTATATTTTATCATGAATTTGAGACCTCCATTTAGATAACTCCAAAAAAACTTTAATAATTTTAAAGGTTTGAACTCCTGCTTGTAAGTGATGATTTTGAGATGACCATTGCCCTGGTGATACTGGTGATAGTCTAGTAGACGGTGCTGCTGCTGGTGACTATAAATGATGGTGAAAAGGTGAATGGTGATCAGGAATTTGGTTCCTCTATGAGCACTTTGATGATACCCGGTTGTCTGCTTGACAAGGTGGTTCCTGCATGGCTAAAACCGTCTGCCCTGTTTAAAAATAGTCAAGTTTAAGAAATAAGCGTAACTAAATTGCTAGCCGATCGAAAGGCAGTTAAAAATTAAAAATTGAGTTCCATTATTTTTATTTTTTTTTTTACATGTGTTATTAATGTTTTCAAACCATAGAAACAATTTAGAAAATTGCTGAATTATTATATTATTTTTAAATCTAAAAATTTATTTTTAAACATTTGTTTAAATTAAAAATATTAATGGACATACCAAACAAATTTTTTTTTAAATAATTTTTTCCATTACTAACACCAAAAAAGTTCATTCTTGGACATTATCAATTGAAATTAACACATCCACCTACCCTCACCCCAAGAAAATTACAAGAAAAAATAAATGAATCAGTGTCTCATGAACCCTCAACAAAACAGGACCTTTTTTTATAAGGGAAAGTGAATTTTGAAAAACTCTCAAAACTAGAATGTAAATCTTCAACTCAAGTAAATGAGAACAAAATACCTGGGTTTTGCCAGATGGTTTATTTACAAGCTTAAAGACTAGGAAATGTTGACTTCAGAAATGGGGAAAATAATTGTCACCAAAGTTGTATTGTTACTTAGTCATGAATTATTCAAAGACCTTCCTTAAGATTTCAGATGTTAGTGCATGCTTTGTTTATATAATTATTATCCTAAATTTTCATGGTTAGTTTTTTTTTAAATCAATTATTTTAAGCCATTTTGATGAATTTGCGAATGTTGATGTAAGGGTTCAGGTAAGACCGTCCACATTTAGAAGAGCAATGTAGATTCATGGGAAGTACTTTCCGGCTGTTTTCAAACTCGGCGCCCACATCCTTAAAACATGAATTTTTCCACGGATAAATTTGCCAACCAATCACATCTTCATTGTCCTGTCCACAGGTACAAGGTGACAATTTAGTGTTTATACAAGGTGACAATTTAGTAGTGTTTATACAACAGGAAAAGAGAACAACATGGAAGTTTTTCTGTGAGTGAATGATTGCTTCCAAATGAGTGGCTACGTTCAAAATAAGACAAATTACATTAGAGAAATTCCATTCGTGTAACAATGTGTTTGTTAATTTCTATAGCTAAGCAGATTCAAATTAAACAGGTTAAATTTTTTAATGTTGCTTTGAAAGAATTCATAGAAACATATAAGTGTGCAAATGGAATAATTTTAAAAAACTTTTTCTAAAACTGATCCCCTGTCTTGGCCTCACATAATTATACTGTGTGATTTTTGTTCCCTCTAGCTTTACTCATTCTATATTATTGCATTGATTTAATACGTTGTGCACATTATTGTGCTCAATTAAATGAAGCAATATCTAGAAATTAGCTTAACATTCTACGGAAACAGATATGCATTGCATTACTATATGCAGAAATGTAATACATTACAATAGGCTGAAATATAATGTATTACTATAGACTGAAATGCAAGGCCATTAGATTACTTAAACAAATTTTTTTTGGACTGTAAGGTCTTGAAGAAAAATTATAAAATTAGAATGGATGAGGGGGAAGAAACATTGAATTGATAAGAATCAATGTACCGGTATTTTTACATTTTTGAGCAGGTTTCAATTGTTGTGTGTGTAGACTTAATAGTTTATTTAAGAGCTTATTGCTAAATCCTTTTTCAAAAAAATGTGCCATAATTGCCCCCAGGGTCGGATGGGTCAAACTGTTATACTCATAGTTATGGTGTTTGATTACATTCTAGAGTCACTGTGACATGTGAGAGATGAAATTTTTTAATCAAATCTATCGAGTTAAACCAAACGGATCAGTTTTTCCAATTTTAAGGTCAGACATAATTATGTATGCAAAAAAATTGAATTAAACTTACAGGAGCTGGCGCAGCCCTTCCTCTAGATGCACCACCAGGTGGAGCTCTTGTAGCTGTAGACAAAAATGGAGACAATAAAAAATTAGCACTGAAAATGCAGACAATAATAAACACTATTAAATATTTCTAGGGCGCAGGTATTTGCGCAGTTATTTGGGTTTCATGTTTTAAACTGCTACAATGAATAGCATATTATTGGCCAATACATGACATGTTGAAACTCACCCACTCCTCTAGCAGCTGGAACACTGGGGGGTGGGGCTGCAGCCGGAGATTTAGCTTTGGGTTTAGGAGCCTGATACTGGATGAAGGAGAATTAATAAGTTTTGATAGTCGTCCATGACTTTTTAATAAATGAGTGTAAAAATTTTTTTTAATTATTAACGTTAACATCAACATGAATGTAATGCCCGGCCAAGCTTGGTACAGATTTTTTCCAATACAGATAAATAATGTTGAATATTTTTTTTTTTAAAGAAAAGAATTTAGTTCTGAAGCCCTGATTGGTGTCATAATTATAATAAATATTTTAAAAAAATGCTATAATTTTTGTATCAATTATTTATTTAAGGCACCTTTAAATCAATTAATGGAAATTAATGTAAAATAATATTTTCCTCCATCAATTTTTCATTTAAGTAAGACCTTAAAATATATATATTTATAAATTTTTTTGAAAATATGTCAAAATGTACCAAATGAAATAATTTCTAAAGAAACACATTATCCTGAAAGTAAAAAAATATGTTGACAAATCAAACTGTTGATTGAGACTGCTAAGATGTGATCAGTGCTGCTACCACCTCAAACTCTATATTCCAGGAGTAGGCTTACAACAGTGGACTTAATTTCAAATAGGAACCCAACCAATGACCAAGCCATACTAATATATTTTTTAAAAACTTAATTCTTGTGAACATTTAATTTGTTGGGGTTTTTTTGTTTAGGAAAATAAATTAAATTTTGTCTTATCATCAAGAAAAAAAATTTTGTTAAGACTTTGAAATTTTTTAAAGAAGGACATTCAAACCAATCAGTAAAGCCATTGGATTGATTCTCAGGCAGACTCATAATGTACCCTAAGAATGGTTTGGTTATTTTGGCAGTGAGACAACCGTCAATCGGTAAGCTGTGATTTTATGGTGTTACGTGAGTTCATGCAAGACCAGTGATACACAACATAGAAGTAAGATTAACAGCATGCAGAGATTGGACTCACCAACATTGTAACAATTATATCAGGGTGGGATTAGCCGAGATGTAAAGAAGTTGCAGTTTAGAACAAAGACATCAATGCAATAATGTTATATCAACAATTATATCAATGAAAATACCGGATGACTAATCATGGTACAATCAAAGATGACAATGTTCAACAGAGAGCAGCAGTTTAACCCAGAAAATATTTGAAAGGGTATTCTATAGCAATGAGACTCAAATAATGTGTCTAAATGTTGTGTCTGTCGCAAAATCTCCATATTTAATGACCATGGCCATTGTTATTGGTCAGAGAGTAGAAATCTGAATATCTAATGATAATGACTTTTGTTACTGGTTAGAAATGTAGAAATCTAGATATCTTATGATCTTGTCAACTGTTACCAGTCAGAGAGTAGAAATCTAGCTAAATAATGATCATGACCATTGTTGCTGATCAGAGAGCAGAAATGTAGATATCTAATGAATCTGACCATTGTTACTGGACAGAGAGTAGAAATCTAGATAAATAATGATCATGACCTGTGTTACTGGTCAGAGTAGATAGAAATAAAAATGACTGTTACAATGAAATTGTAATTTCCCCTCTGCTGAAATAATTCACGGCATTTATTTCTCTGATTCGACCAGTTTTTGTTGTTGTGATAATTCTGGCCTGCAATATGCAACCTAGCTTCAAATTAACAGATAGGCAAAAAGAAAAGCTTACAGTAAGTCTAGTATTTTGTTTGGAAACAGCCACAGGGTTGGGTTTGGCCCTAGGCAGCCTGGCCTGCTGCTCCTTGCAGAAGTTAATGTGGCGCTCGGAAGCTTGTGGGCTGAATCTCCTAGAGCAATATGGGCATTGGACGTAATCTGGGGAGGAATAAAAATGACAATCAATTTATTTAAAGTTATACTGCAAGGTTTTAGACCATGTTTGGTTAAGTTCTTTGGAGACAAGTTTCAAGTGACCAGGATCAGATGTAATCTTATTACAGTCGCTTGCCATAGAAGGGTACCAAAAATATAAAGTAAAGTTCGTCACGATCTGGGATTAAACATGTCTCATAAGGTGAATGTGGTGAACTTTGGTGGATTAACTGTGTTGGACCAACTTTGTTGGATTAACTGTGTTGGACCAACTTTGTGGTATTAAACGCGTTGGTTTAACTGTTATGGATTAACTTTGTTGGATTAACTTTGTGGATTAAATTTGTTGAATTATCTTTGTGGATTAAATTTGTTGGATTATCTTTGTGGATTAAATTTGTTGGATTATCTGTGTTGGATCAACTTTGTTGGATTAACATTGTTGGATTAACATTTTAAGAGAATAATATTTAGATCAGCCATTAAGGCCTCGCCCCCAGTGGATCATTGCACTGTCATACGAAACAATGGTTTCCAAACTCAACAACAGTGACAAATACTGAAATGTCATTTACACCACAACAAAAACATCCAGCGGCTTACCCGGGTTGATAGACGGTGGGGGTGGGGGAGGAAGGGGTCCGCCAGAGTCGATGGCCTTCTGCACGCCCCGGGCGTTTTTAACAGCATTCATGAAATCTTGATGCTTCTCCCTCCAGTGGGTCTTGGGCGGTTTGATGTCCTGGAGAATAGAGACATTGCTATCAGTTCAATGTGGCATTCTATCCGGTCAATGTGCCATTGCTTTCAGGTCAACATGACATTCTATCAGGTCAACGTGGCATCCTGACTGGAAGATAAAAATTAATTCTTGACAGGTTTCCATTACAAACAAATTTATTTCGTGACAATATGCTAATATCATTTTAATTTTAAATATTTAAGATGAAAAAAAAATTATTACAATTTGCAGCGTCTATACTGTAAGAATCTATATGGTAAGAATCTTTACTGGGCTTAAAATGACTTCAGAAAAATGCAATCTTTACCCAGTTAAAATGTTACATCGGTGACTAAGCATGAAAGCATGAGTTCCTTCCTTGGTTTATTTTTTTTTTTTTTTTTTAATGTTCTCTCTGTAGGAGTTCATATTTCATCAGTTGAAGAATGCTTATATCAAGGCTAATGAATCATCCCTTTTTGTTTTCTTCTCATGTAAAGCTTCACGCTGCTACACCACAATTACCACAATTGTGGTACGCATCTGTTAATACAAAGTACTCTACTCTTAAATCTTCAAGCACCATTGAACCCCTGTACATTCTGTACAAAAATTAACATTAATTTATATAATTTGCAGATATTTTCCACATCCAACGCAAGCTCTGAAATAAATCTGACATAATTATTTCATTAGGAAACATCAAAAATCGCGGAGTTTCTAAACATGGGTACATACCTTGTTCCCCAGTTTGAAAATGTTCCTCAGTGTGAACATGTTCACTCAGTTCACAATCAATTTTGGCACTTCATTTTTAGCAATGATAATTTCAAAATTTCAAAAAAAAGTAAATTGTTTTCTTTGTTTTACCAAAAGTGTTTGTCAGGATGATTGTGAACGAGGCTGAGTAGGGGGGGGGGGGGCGCAGAAAGCTGAAACTTACTTTCTGCAACAATCCATTGACAGCAACAAGAGTACATGAGGAATAAATAATCCAGCTATTAAATGATGTGAGAGAGCGAGAAAGAGAGAGGGGTGGGGGAGGGGAGGGGGGAAAACTTGGTAAATATTTTATTTGGGATTTTTATCTCATCAAGTGGGTGTTATTTGAAAATAATATGACTGTGATTCTGGGTGGAAAGGACAGAACTCAAAAAGTAGACACTTAAATGTAATATGTGTATAAATTTATGTGAAAATGATGACATAACTCCCCCCCAAAAAATGACCAAAATAAAAAACCAAAAAACCCTCCAAAATCGTGAAGATGAGAGAAGGCGTTTGTCCCTTCAGAAATAACTTTCAACACCAATTGAAATTACCAACACAACTTGAAATTAGCAACACAACTTGAAACCAGCAATACAACTTGCGGTCTTACTAATGTACAACCTTCCTGATCAATATCTAGCAAATCCCCGACGTCTCTACCGTCAGCACTGCTGGCCGTTTCATCAAACGGATCACCAACATTTCTGCCCAACTCATCCAAGTAATAAGTGGAGCTGGACAGAACTGAGAGGCTATCTGCTGCCCTCGGATTATCCACGCTCGTGTTGGAGTCTTCTTCCTTTGGCTGCAATGCCATAATCCCCCTAAAGGCTGTGGCCCGGTGATTCGCTTGCGGGAGCATCTCCTCCAGCTTGTTGGTAGAGCATTAGGTCAAGGTCAGTGCTTACAAAATATGAAATTACATCAGGACTAAAGTTAACTTTTTTTTAAAAGTGTATTCTGTTTACATAACTCACGATGTCTGGGTCTCAAATCCTTCAAACCTATCCCATTATCACACAGAAGACAGAACAAATTGTTGACCCTCGTTATTATGTGACTTCATATGTAGACAACCTCATAGAGGACCACTTATCTTAAAATTATTTAAAAACACCCAATGCAAATGAAAGAACATGGTAGCATGAAATCTATTTTTATATCTTTTATATTAACTTACTTTTTGTTCGTGGTTGGCTGGCAATATCTTCGGATGGCTAATTGTCCCACTTCCCGTTAACCTTTCGAGCTGAAACTTGGCACATAGACTAGGTGCTGATGACAATATATTCTATCAAATTTTCAGACCCAACCACCAAAAATCTGTTTTTCAAGGGGATGATAAACTGAAATTCCCCAAAACTGCCCGAAATGACATGTGTTTGGTGCGTAAAATTTTCTTTTGATTTTTCTGAAATAGTTGGTGCAATAAATCTGCTGTGTACAAGCGGGTGGGAATTAGAATATTAATATAGTTCAGTGGCGTGAAAAAAATTTTCATCTGCGTGCCGGGGAGCTCTAACTTGTTACTTCTAAAGTGTGGGGTTTTTTTTGGTTTTTTAACCCCCCCCCATTGTCCAATATTAAATTTTTAAAGCATTTATAAGAAAAACTTTGTCTTTAGGGGCAATGGACAGAGAGGATGAAGATGAGCGTCAGGACAGGAGACATTCATTTCCTAGTATTTTTTACCTTCTTCTGCGCTTGTTTGATCTGCTTCAGGGACAGCTCCCCTTCTATCACTCGCTGTTTGGATGAGTCGAAGGGCTTACGCTTGGCAGCAGAGGCGGCCGTCTTTTTGCAGACATTGTTGTGCTTGGCCTGAGGGGGAGGAAATGTTGTAGTGCAGACATTACAAATGGGAAAGGTTGCCATTACAGACATTGCAACTGGTAAAGGTTGCTAGAAGAGACTTTACAAAGGAAAGGTTACTAGAGCAGACATTACAAGGGAAAGATTGGCAGTACAGACATCATAATATAACTACACCCCCTCTGTATTTTAAAATGTTCTTATAACAAATATGTGTTCAAATATCACATTCTAAAATATAACTCACCAAAACTTCGGGGGCAAAATTTCTGCCGCAAATTTTACAAGGAACCCGAGCATCACTGTAGTTTACTGGGGAAGAGAGAACAAACAAAGTATAACCACACATGTCACATGACCTGTCACATGACCTGTCACCTGCTACCGATCATTACAGGTACTACTGTCCCCTGAGACCAGACATATTCTGTCACAAAGTAACCAATTTATGCAGGTGCATTAATGCGGCTGTCACCACAATTAACACAGTGACCACTGTCACAAAACATTCCCAATGACAGTTGTCAAACTTGGCAGTCATTTAAGAAACAGAATATCCGAATATGTGGGAAAAGCCCCAACATGACAGTCCATAAAGCAGTAGCGTAGCTAAGAGGGCAGGTGGGGAGCAGATGTCCCCGGGTAGGAAACAAGTTAGGGACATCAAAATAGGTTTTAAGGCCCACAGCCAGGGGATGAAGGCCCACAGCCAGGGGATGAAGGCCCACACCCAGGGGATGAAGGCCAACACCCAGGGGATGAAGGCCCACACCCAGGGGATGAAGGCCCACACCCAGGGGATGAAGGCCCACAGCCAGGGGATGAAGGCCCACACCCAGGGGATGAAGGCCCACAGCCAGGGGATGAACACCTATAAATAAAATTTCAACTTGATTAGCAATAGATTAGGGCACCTGGATGGGGCATGTTGTAAATAGCCAGAGCACCTGGATGGGGGTTACACTAATGGCTAAATAGCCGGGGCACCTGGATGGGACATGTACTTAGACTTAGCTGAATAGCCGGGGCCTTTGGATGGGGCATGCACTTGGCTAAGTTGGAGTTTAGAAAACCTTACTGAGTAGTGATTAGTACTAAGAGACGCCTCCCTCGGCCAGCAGTTTATTGGTATGTGAAACAAGAGATACGTAAAGACCGAGTTGTTTCTCTTTCAAGTGTTACAAAGGGAGGCCACTCCAGAATCGGTAACTATTTGTCGTGACGACAGGGTGACGTTATCTGCCCCTCCCGTCGCTGCATTCAAACATATTTGTGTTCCAGTACAGTGAAAGGTTATCTGACAGACTATCAACTACGGCTGATCAGTGATCAATGGAGCGAGGTGATCAACAGCAGCACTTGACATGTAGGAATGATTTCAGCTCTCATACATTTACAGGTTACAACAAAGAAATATTCTTCGATTTGTTTTCTTTCAACCCTGTTACTTTTGGCGCATGCTGTACTACCAAAAGAAAAAATTTGCACCAAAAAAAAAATAATTAAAGAATTAGGACAGGGTATAGCCGAGTGGGTAAAAAAAAAAGTCAGATGACGTAATCAAATATTAAGCAGACTCTCTAACCGCCTCCAAGCAACTCGCGTGACGCGTTCCTAAAAATCCTTCCCCCAATTAGCAGTCTGATGGAAGTTTAATGTGAGACTTACCCGCCCTTGCTTTTAAATACAATTAACACGATAGTCTAATTCAGTGTTTCCCAAAGTGTGGTACGGGTACCCATGGGGGTTACGGAAAGAGTGTGTGTGGGGGTACGCGCTGCAAACTAAAAAAAAAATATATTATTTGTTGATTACATATTAAAGTATATGTAATTTTTTTTTAACGAAGGGTACTCAGTATAAAGAAAATTATAGACAGGGGTACACCGATGTTGAAAGTTTTGGAAACACTGGTTTATTTGATGGCTCAGGCACCAGGGAATCAGTCAACTGTGTCACGCGGTCCCCTCACCATTCCCATATGTGGCCAAGTAGTAGAGTGTCTCCGTGAACTCTCTCTTGTGGTGGTGTGTGGATGTGACACCAGAATTGTATAGAAATAGAAACCAACAGAGACGCAGCACCAAAAGTGTTCTGCGCCCAGGAACCATATTAATGTACCCCCCCCCCCCCACACAAAAACAACA
>CAXITT010000534.1:494341-511421 GCA_964033795.1 Lymnaea stagnalis | reverse complement strand
CCCCCCCCCCCCCCCCCAACTTCGCATCTGGAGCCACGCCCAACTGATTTCACGAAATAAAATTCCCGATAACTGCGCTAAATAATATTTTTTTAAAAATATCGCAAGTGCGTTTGGTGCGTAATAGTTTGGTTTGTTTTTGTAAAGCAAGGCCGGTCATTGTATGGCTAGTCAATGAATGGCGTGAATGCATTGGATAACTTAAAAGCTAGGCGTTCTAGGCAGGTTCTGACGTCATCTTTGGAGTCCGGCGCGTTACAATACATTCGTTCCATCTGTTTGACCTTCGGTGGCAAAGACCGTTGTTGACCAGTGTCGCCAGTGAGCAGGGCACTGGCTTTGCTCGCCAGTTGAAAAACAACAACAACAACCGTTGATGGCGCCCGTAAGTGCATCAGTCCACTACTTACGTGCGACAGCTGGCCATTCCTTGCTACACTCAGGCCATGTACGCGCACCGCGCATGTAACCGATGTAGGGCACAGGCAACTCACGCTAGAGGAATGCACAAGGCCACTGGCCACTCACGCTAGAGGAATGCACAAGGCCACTACAAACAAACAAGATCATTAAAGAACTCGCAACACACAAGGACAAGAGTTCCGAGTGTTCGAACCCAGGGCCTGGTGGGTGCTCTGCCTGGACCGCCCTCTGCCGCTACCCAAATCTACCTGTCATACCTACAGCGCTGTGAGTCAAGTAGCTTGGGGAAAACAAGACTACTTCCACCCAGCGGTTCTCAACCCGTGGGTCACATGAGACTATCGGAAACACAATTATGAAGTACCAATGAAAATAATTTTGTGGTTGGGGGTCGCC
Source organism: Lymnaea stagnalis (assembly GCA_964033795.1). Classification (NCBI taxonomy): domain Eukaryota; kingdom Metazoa; phylum Mollusca; class Gastropoda; family Lymnaeidae; genus Lymnaea; species Lymnaea stagnalis. Next base: position 510,602 of record CAXITT010000534.1, on the reverse strand, counting down.
ACAAAATGAGGCATTAGGAAGGTTGAGAACCATTGACTTAATTATATATATATAAAGAGAGAGAGAGAGAGGGGAGAGAAAGGAAGATGGAGAGAGAGAGTTAGGTGGTACCGCCGTGAAAAGTGGTGTCCAAGCTATGTATCCCCCCACCCCCCAAACCCAAACCATCCGAGCACCTTGCCTCGTGAAAAGTGGTTGCCCAGCTATGTTTCCCCCCCCCCCCCAAACCCAAACCATCCGAGCACCTTGCCCCCCCCCCACCATTAAATGGACAACATGAAAAGTACCACTTTACATCAGCGGTTCACAAACTTTTACATTTTGGAGGACCGGGCAACGCATTTTGAAATTGCATCAGGGAACCGGTGCCAGGTTTATTAATAATGCATTTTCTTTTCAATTCGATCATAAACGGTCACGGTGTGTGGAACGGCAACGCAAGGCTAGCGGCCCTAGAACCACCGTTTGAGAAACACTGTTTCGCATGATGTACGTCAGTCGCCCCCCCCCCCCTTTTTACAAAACAACAACATCGAACAAACTATGAACTAGTGCTTCCTTTCCTCTTAATTCCTTAGCCACAATTCTTCGTTTATCGTCGGCTCTCGCTCACTTCTTGGACACAGCATCATACCCGACGAGAACGGTTCTATTCTAATTGGTTCATTTTTTAATTTATTGGTGATTTGAAGTGGTTGTTGCTTTGCACACACTCGCGTTTTCTTATGGTGCCTGGTGTCTTCTCATTTTTTTTCTTCAAGTTGTTGTCCTAAATTAACGCCACCAGATGGCAAACTTGATGGCGCCCAGCCTCAACGATCTCCAAGACCAGCTGGGCGCCACCAGATGCCAAACTTGATGGCGCCCAGCCTAAACGATCTCCAAGACCAGCTGGGCGCCACCAGATGGCAAACTTGATGGCGCCCAGCCTCAACAATCTCCAAGACCAGCTGGGCGCCACCAGATGGCAAACTTGATGGCGCCCAGCCTAAACGATCTCCAAGACCAGCTGGGCGCCACCAGATGCCAAACTTGATGGCGCCCAGCCTCAACGATCTCTAAGACCAGCTGGGCGCCACCAGATGGCAAACTTGATGGCGCCCAGCCTAAACGATCTCCAAGACCAGCTGGACACACGTTCCCTTTGCATTAACCTGGAATCCACAGGGGAAAAGAAAGAGAGGAAGGCCCCAGAATACATTGAGACGCGAGCTAGAGGCAGACAAGCAAACTATGGGATACACCTGGAAGCAACTGGAAAGGAAAGCACGTGGCCGTGATGAGTGGAAAATTCTTGTGGACGGCCCATGCCCCAGACGGGGTAAAAAGGCATAAGAAACGAAGAAGAAGAAGAAGTAACTCCACTTAGCATCCACGACTCTATACGTCCTGGGTATTACGACCACTTTTAAATAAAGCAATGCCAGCAATGTGAATCAGATCCGGAAGTGTTTTCCATAGACTCTTCAAAACTCATTGAAAGCCGTCGCGGGGAAAAAGGGGGGGTGGGGGGGGGGAGCATTTTGATACAAAAGCTTTTATTTTAAATCTGCGCTGTAACAACCACAAAACATGGACCCTTCTGTTCCCTTGCCAAACAAAACGAAACAATCTTCTTCAACGAGGATTGTGTCAAGAATGTTAGGGATAATATAGACTCCATTCACCGGTGTCGAGAGAGCGCGGACGAGACGTTAGGCGTAAGTTCTTTGTCTCCAGTCGAAAGAAAGTCAAGGAGGTTAAGTCACAGGTTCAATTTGCCAAAGAGCTCGCGCTTTGCCGAGGTCAATGGCGTCCTTAAAAAGGACTGAGAAACAGACGGTGTCGTTAGTATGGAGCAGGGGTTCCTAACCAGGGGTCGGGGGAGGCAGTGTCAGGGAGTGCGCGACGACCCAGAAAATTGGTGCTTACATTTACTTGCATTATTATAAACAATATTTAATGTGGGGGTGCGGGCAATAGGTTTTGAAATCGAGATGGGGGTGCAGCGTTGCAAAAGGGGGAGGAGGGGGGGGGGAAGCAGAGGATTCTTAAAATCCTTACAAGTCATTACTGGGCGTGGATCATGGTAAAAGCCAGTATGACGTCATGTCGGGAGTAAACAGCGGCAGCACTCTAGTCTAGTGATACATAAATCCTAGAATTGTTACGATTCAATATTAGTTGGGGGCAGGGGCTATATGACGTGACGTCTTTCACCGTCAACACCTTCCCAAGATTATATTAAAATGATGAATGTTATAGTTGGCGACCCCCCCCCCAAGTTACAAACCCCTCCTTTCGCTTCGGCCCACCCATGTCCCACATTTCCTTACAAAAAGCGACTTTGTAAACCAATATAAATGTATAATTATGACCAATATATCTCCGTTGGGTGAAAGGACTGAGATCATGTTGTAATAACAGCTGAGAAACATATGCTCCCCCCACCCCACACACACACCCTTTGTTTCTGTTTTTTACAATTTTCATCAAGACATTAGATTATTGAAATACTATTAAATAACTTGAATGGCGACTCCGTCCCTACAAACCACTTGGTTGACACACGCCTTGCACATAGCCAGCTAATAGGATGGACTTCCTAGAAGTTCCCCTGCGTCTAATCGACACACACACAAACTATAAGCTCACGAACTTTGAGATTATAGATACCTTGTTGGGTTGCTGCTCTTTGTTATGCCAACACTTTTCTAAGATTGTCAATAAACCCTTATTTCAACTATTATTACAATTCAAGGAAGGACGATGCACTTGCTTTACATTCTTAGGAACAGCCGATGTGACCAGTGTGTGGCCGACAATACAAACAGTGTGAGGCGCCTCTGGACTACAACCCCTTTTTAAATTAATCACTCTCCATACCGAATGGTTCCTTCAGCACAGCAGACGTGCATGTCTCCCAATACTCGCAACGAGGCTTGTTCAGCATGTATTGTTAAATAGTGTCGCGATGGGTCTCATCCAATACAAATTATGCAAAAGACAAATTCCTTTTACCGCGTACTGATTACTGATCTTTTCTTCTTCCTTACAATACAAAGATGAGAGGCAACAATGCACTAAGCCAGTCTATTTAACCAATCGATCCTACAATTCCAACTAGGCCTATTCTTGCCATAGAATAATCGTGTAGGCCTGTTGGTTGACAATGACAATAGTTGAGGAATAAAGTCACACATTATATCCAACCAGAGTTAGACAAATAATAATAAACAACACAAACAACGCACATGTTCCATTAATAATACTACAATTAAAGATTAAACATATTATTTTAAATACGTACCTGATTCCATAGCATAGAATTATACAAAACAAAACTGATACTTCTTATATATTAAAGTTTAGCTAGTTAGCCAGTCTATACTATTAGGCACTGAAAAAAAAAACTATCAATAGGCCAGATTTTTTAAAAAGTGTCGGCCAAATCTATCAATCTAAACGTCTCACAGAATTGACTGGGCGGGGCCAAACGTATTGATCTTTTATATATATCGATCTGTTTGATCGCCCAGCTGCACTTTTCTACACAGTCCATAAAAATGCCAACAGTTCAAATAAACATTGGTTCCCCGTAACTCTAACAGTCCGCAGCCTACAGCCGTAATCCTAGACCCTATCAAACAGGTTTAAGCCTACTGTCAGTGCTGATACCGCGAAGTCAACTGGACCGATCTTCAGGGTGGTGTGCCAAGAAAAAGCAGCACCCCAAAAAGTCTGTAGCTGGCGCCCACCCACCCACACCCCAAAAAGTCTGTAGCTGGCGCCCACCCACTCCACCCAATCCTAAATAAATATTATTTTATAAATAATATTTTTTTCTTAAACAGAAGGAAAAAAATTGGCATTCCATTATTTTTGCCAGATGATAGTAGGGTGACAACAACCGACAAACATATGCCACACCCTCCTGTGGCCACACTTGGCACTGTCTTATATAGGACGAGGTGATATAGATTTCTTACTTAACATTTCACTAGGCTGTCTTCCTGAAAGGGGATGATTATAAAAAAGGACCTCCGTAAACAATAACCATCTTTTCTATCACCTCCTTGTCTGCATGTGCCCCCCCCCAACCCCTCCGGATGCCTGCATACCTGATGTACAGTGCACCAAGATATACAGCATAAATAACATAATTTATTTATTTATTTAGGCATTTTTATATAGCGCTTATCATAAAGCTCTAAGCGCTTTACAATTATTAAAAACATGTAAACTAAGTAAAATAAAAATGAGACACTAGGATAGTAACTACTATACTATAGAAACAATGAAAATGGCTATAAAACGAGGACACTTTGACACTTCAGGATCAACCCGAAACAGAAAATGAGGTAGGGCAAGGAGGGTGCATCACAGGTCATAGGCGGACCTAAACAGATGAGTTTTAAGGGACTTTTTGAAAATGGACGAGGTTTCACAATGACGGATATGGAAGGGGAGCTGGTTCCAGAACGTGGGCCCATGGAAGCAGAAGGAGCGTTCACCGATGGTCTTAGTTTTGGTTCTTGGGATTGAGAGGGTTCTACTGTCAATGGAAGAACGTAATTAAGATCAACGTCTCTAGATTTTAATCTCTAATTAACATAATGTCATACATTATAAATCTTACGACTGGTTGACCATTCCTGAGAGACATTTTTTTTAAAAGACCAAAGTCGCATAGTTTACATAATTCGTTGATTAGATAGCAAACAAATATTTAAGAGTGGTCTACCTCATGAAGTTGTCACTAGCTCCTTGGTGGTTTGAGATTATTATTTTGTTGCTAATATATCAGCATTAGAGGATGAATGCAGTTTCAAAATTTAAACATACGGGAATACTCTCAGTGGGCCTAAAGCAATATATCATATCGCATAAACTTCAAGCTTTCAGACGTCCACAAGATCCCTTAACACCCCCTCACCCTTTGTCTACATTTGAACGAACCCCCAATCCTTGCAGACATCCGCTATGAATAACCCCAAATATCTTGTTTTGGTGCCTGTGGACACAAATGGGTAATTCCATAAAAATGCACTGTTGGTTGCTTAAATCAAAAACATAGAGCAGTACTTGTTGCAAAAAGAACTACAGGTAATTTGCTAAATGATTCTTTCGACTATGAAAGTTAGCATAGGTCAACAAGAAGCCTGATAGTAATGAATACTCTGTAAGAAAAGGTCTATTGATTTCCTCGGGACTACGAAACCAAATAGGTTTGATCTTTTCGTTTAAATGATAAGAATGCAGCGGCCCCTTGTCTATCATGGGGGTTAGGCTCCAGAAGTGCCTCCCCACTCCACACCCCCCCCCCATGAAAGTCTGTAAAGTACCGACCTTATAATTAATTTATTATATATATATTTTTAAGGCTTTATAAACACTCCCCACACTCTTATCAATCATTTCCCACAGTGTTATTAACCTTTCCCACATTTTCATAAACACTTCCAATGCTCTTATACACTTTCTACAATCTTAAACCTAAATAATTCTAGCAACATATACAATTTCATATAAACCTGCCATACAAAATTAGAAATACCCTGCATCTACGTTGAAAAAATCTGCAATACAGTGAGACTGTGATAAGGCAAGGGACGGCTACAAAACCTTTTTTTTATCATTTTTTTCTGTAATGAAGTTCTTAAAAATAATATTCTAAAGGTAAATACCATAACCCATATGATGATATCTAAGTCCAGGGAAACCTGTGGTCTCGTATTATTGAAGCATCGTATTATGGGTGTCATGGAAAAGGCAATGAAAAGTAAAACTCCTATCACAAACATGCGTTGGAAAGGACATTCCAGGCAAGCAAGACAGCTATTCATGGAGACGAGGAAACACTTAATAAAAACCTGAGACACAAAGTCAGAAGCAATTCATCAACCTGGTTTGCAAAGTAAAGTAAAATCTGATGCTAAAGTACAAACTAGACAACCTGGTATGCAAAGTAAAGTAGAATCTGATGCTAAAGATTCTAAATAAAAATAGCTGACAATTAATCTTAGATCCCTGTTGAAAATAACTACCTTTTTTTTTTGGCCAGAAGGCACACTCGTAAAATGTCCAAAACCTATGATTGACATGTCCTAGACCTCAAAGAGCTGTGCTGACACCCACTGGCCTCCACAATATAACACAGCCAAAGCAAATAAAAATTCTGTATAAATAAATTTCGATATGCCTCCAATGTCATTGACAAATATACACATGAGGAAAATGAAAAGTCACTCAGGTAGGAGAAAATAAGATCACACTAGATAATGCTATGGCCTAAAGATATTCTTTGTAATAAATGTAAAAAAGCTAGACATTAATTCATGAAACAAAATATTGTTTAGCAGGAATATTGGGGCACACCCTTTATTAATAATGTATTGAAATAATTTATTATGATTTTGTTTTAAAATTAAGTATTTCCATATTGTGTTTTGCTTTATTCTAAATTATTCTTGTAATTTATTGTGTTCAGACCCATGAAAGCTTTAATAGTTAATTCATGTTTATCTTTTTAAAAAGAATTCAGGTCACAATTATCTTTTGATACCCAATTTCAATAAAAATTTACAATTAGCAGTTTTAAAAAAATATAAATTAAAACATTTATTTTGTTGCTTCCTAGACCTTTATTATCTGTCGAGATAGCCTATCTTATTGCCATTGGGGTGCTAAGTTATTTTGAAGCAGAGTTGAATAATTCTACCCCTTTCATATATTATTATTCATAGATATACATGGGTCTTGGGAGGAAAGAGGTTTAGGAAAGAGGTTTAGGGACACTTGTGCATCAATATATATGGTTTTCGCAGAGGAATCTAATTGTCACTCCAACAAATGGTAGGCTAATTTTAGCACTTTTGTTCATAAATTTGTCAGACCAACTCCTTTTTGATCCTTCTAAGTATGTTGATTGGTTATTCAGACTCAGAGGAAGACATTTAGTCAAAGCAGCACAGAATAGAGTAATAGAGTCTAGGTGATTTGTCAGACGAGAATTGGACAAAACTTTGGAATTCCCTATGTACATTTGTCTTAAACTTAAATATAATAAATTAAATTTACCTTAAGAAATGAATATACATTTAAATAAAACAATTAACCAGATAGCCGCTATGGGGAGTTTCAGCACCTTTTTTTAAGATATTTTCTTTAAAAAAAAATTTTTTTTAAAAGCACAGAGTCCAGAGTAAACCTGTAAAATATAATATTAGGGATAAGCCTGTGGCTATAATAGAATATAATATACTTGTTATAGTAGGCTAGTCCCTACACTCACACTACAGAGTGAGTGGGTGGAAGCTTCCTGACACTGACATATTTGTGTCAATGTTATGTCTGTACAGTGGCTGGTAGTGGACGGTAGAATTTGACAATGAAAAAAGAATGATCGATGACTGATTTGACATAATGAGTCATGAGAAGCATAGTTGATAACTAGAGGTGAATCCAAATGTATAACTAAAGATAATTATTTAAATGCGAAAAACTAAAAAAAAAAATCAACAAGCGATCATTTTCGTTAGCATAAAAACAACCTTTAAATCGCTACGTACCTTCGGGTTCCGCCATCATGTATACAAATAGTTGTCAGAGGGAGAAAACCAATCACAATACGAATACTTAAAAAAATATAAAAGTCTTTGAAGAAATGTATACGAAATACGAAACGGAAGTACAATGTTTATGATGATGTCTCCCCCTATTTAGAGCTGTTAATCCGCTACTTAATTTAATAATTCTATAATTAAGTAAGATGATTTAAATTGGAAAATACAAACATTTTATAAATTGGTTCATAAAGAATATATGTCTTTTAAAGTAATTTATGCATGTATGATAACCTATTAATTTCCTTGTTTGACCACGTCCAAAATTTAATCTCAGAGCAGAGTTCAGTCACCAGTTGAGTCTGAGCAGTTGTCAGTGGTTATTATCAAGATAATAATAGTTGTATACGTTATTTGAACTATTTTACGTATTAAAAAAAAAGGCAATGATGAGTAACTTCAAGTTGACCGAAATAGTTTGAAATTTAATCTAAATATCATAAATATATTGGGATATGCTCAGCCTATCTATATAATATAACTGTTGTTAGTGTTATGATGAATGATGACCCATTCTTCCAGTTATAGTGAAGACAAAGTTACAAATATTTTCAAACAAGGAACTATTTAATTTTCAATTTACACAATTACATAGTTGACTATAATATATTATAAAACAATTATAAAATCACTTGCTTAGAATTTGACATTGAAATTTTAAAGATTTACAATAATTATAATTGTAAAGTATTAGGCATTAGGCTAATAATAATTAGTATTGGGCTATTTATTGTTTGACTATTCAATTGACAATTTAATATAATTTAAATTACGAAGTGTCTACACGTCTGGCGCGCCGGACAAATAGTGCTCATGATATATGTCCGGCGGGCATGTCACATGCCCGCCGGACGACTGGTAGTCCATATTATTCCGAAGGAAAGGCTTATAAGAAGATCTTGTGTGGTCTTGTGGTAGAGTGGCCGCTTGACGATGTTATATTTGAGGATCAATTCCCAGTATGGAAACCTTTTTTTTCCCCCATTTTAATTAAAAATATTTTATATTATATTTATATTATCATGTTCATCAGCAACAGTAGTTTTATGAGAAGTTTTAAAATATTTTGTAGCAATTTAAACAATTTAAAATGAAATCTTTTATTTTTATTGGTTGCCTACCCCATACTGAATACTGGCCTCTAATTTATTTTAGGGATTACTGGTACACTGGTACACAAACTCAAATAACAAACTAAACAAAAATGTTTACAAGCCACTTTCACCTAAGTTTTTTTCTATTATTTGCATGCAAGATACTCAGTACATTACTTGGTAGAGAAATAGATTTTAAAATTAACAATAGTTTTGAATCATTCGCGGTCACGTGACAAGGCTGATGGACAAAATATCTCTCGCCACTTTGTTACGGCTACGGCGGTCATGTGACTTGGTCGCCGGGCAAATATTTCGGGAGATATACGTCCGGCGCACCGGATGTGTAGACACTGCCTTTAAATTATGATTCAATAATGAATAACAAAATGATTATAAACGGTGATCATTTACTGTCAGTATTCATCATTATATATAGAATATGTGGTAGTAAAGGCCTTCTAGTACTAATACTATTCTTGAAAGCCTGGCAGAATTTTACATAACACTAGGTTTTTGTGTATTCACTAGTAGAATTCTAAGTCAAGTCAACTAAGTATTTTCTTGGTCTTTACTTGAGTCACATAAAAATAGGCCTAAATCTATGCCAGTTTTAGGCTACTATTATAAATGATATTATTTAGGCCTAATCATAGTTCTGTCTAATAATAATTGCTAATACTTAAGATAGGCCAAATAAATACTAAATACTAATAGACCAATATGCCTACTACTTGTAATAGCATATTAAAATTAAAACTAACTCAGACTTAGATTAACCTAAAGACAAATAAAAAGGGCCTACAGTATTAATAATTCTAAACATTAAAAATGATTAAAAGCACACTGTGATGTTTAGTTCAATAACATTTTTAAAATAAAAGGGGATACTTTAATTTTTTATTTTCATTTAGTTGTTCTAAAATACAACAACAATATAAATTGGCTGATCATACCAATTGATTAAATTTAAATTTTCATTAAGGATTTAATCATTAAGCCTTAACAAGCAAACAGTAATTTAAGCGATAACTAGCATTTTGTATAATTGTCCACCATCATTGTTGCTCTTCTGTTTAAAAATTGATTTTATCCAAAATTAAAATCTGTGCCAGCCATTTATGATGGTTTTTAAGAGCAAATGGTCTTAAGTACCATGATAAATTTTATTTTGGCACTAAATGATCCAGAAGAATATGATGTCACTTCCCAATTGGAAATCTGTAATTTATTCAATATATTTTTCTAAAACTATTTTAATTAATTTGAAGTAATTGAGTTACTTGAGTTAGCTTCTTGTAAAAAGCGCATGAAGGGCTTGATACTGTAATATTAACTTTAATTTTTTTTTTTCAAAATAATGGTACCGGTATATTTGTAACTATTATTTCCCCCAATTTTTTCCCACCTTACAGCTATTTAGTTATTCTGAGCTACCAAAGAGCCATAAAGATTAGTTTCAAAAATGGAATTTGTTGAATTCATCAAGACGCCTATGGTGAAGAGTGTCATCTTGCGCCGTCCTTTTACTCCTGACATGGAAGGAACTTTGTGTGTCACCGGTCATCACCTTATAATCTCTTCTCGATGTGAAAATCATGAAGAGCTATGGGTTTGTACAATAGTATTAATAATAGAATCAAATATCAGCTTGTTTAATCACACTGGGAAAGCTAATTAATATTTTTAAAGGAATTTGGAATTGATTTGCATGGTCTCCTAAAGCAAGTGTGCTTAATCTTCTTGCAGCACCAAAACCCCCCCTTCCCCCCCCCCTCCACCACCCCTTGTCAAAATTTTTCTCACACCCCATCTTGATTTATTTTTAAAGGAATTTGGAATTGATTTGCATGGTCTCCTAAAGCAAGTGTGCTTAATCTTCTTGCAGCACCAAAACCCCCCCTTCCCCCCCCCCCTCCACCACCCCTTGTCAAAATTTTTCTCACACCCCATCTTGATTTCAAAATATATGTCCTCCGTCCCCAAGATGAAAAATTTAAATAAAAATTCAAATAAACCGACACATCCTCCAGCACACTGAGGTGGTGCAGGCACCCCTGGTTGAGAACCCCTGTTCTACAGTAAAGTACACATTTTCGCTTTTGATTTAGTGCTTTTTCACTCCTTCTTTTGTAATGTTCTCGATGAGTTATGAAGAATCAACCTTATAGATAGGATTTACTCTTTGAAAGAAAAAAATCATTTCTGCCAAGTAACCAAGGAATGGTTAAAACTACTTTACAATTAAAATTATTTATAAAACTAAATGATAAATTACTTATTTCAATTATAGAGACAGCTCCATCTATTATTAATGCTTACTATACATTCTATGTGCAAATTATTCATTTTTTATATTTGTTATTTCATTGAGTGCTAACAGCTTCTACACAGCAATATTGACAGTGTTGAGAAAAAGCTCAGTGGGAGTGGAGGTGTTCTCACACTCAAATGCAAAGATTTCCTCATTCTCTTACTGGACATTCCGTCTGCTGATGACTGTATCAATGTTGCAGCCTCAGTGGAAGCTCTGTCTAATATAGGTAAGAATCGTAAAGACTTATTCTTTTCATTTAATCTAGACAATAAACTCCACAACACTTTTCCCAGTATTTTGCAAACACTTGTACCAAAGTTTTAGTTAAATCAGTGAAATAGTAATAGTATAATATCCATGAGACTTACATAAATTGTCTTCAGATGACCTGACACTGAAGTATCCGTTCTTCTTTCGGCCCATGTTTGAAGTACTAGAAAACGGATGGCAGGCATTTAGCCCAGAGACAGAGTTTAACAGATTCAAAGAGTGCCAGGAGGACTGGAGAATTTCATATGTGAACAAGGACTTCAAGGTTCATAAATGAGCGTGTACTTTTAGGATTTCCTTTTTATGCTCATGCTCCAGGAAATTTATTTTATTTAATCTCCACGTCCAATTTATGGCACATTTTGCTATTTGGGAATAGATCATGAAAATTGAAATCTAGTGGGTAAGGAGGAAGACTCTAGAACTAATTTAAGGCGGTTGTTGCATCAGGAGTGATAAGTGAAATTTATGTAACTTCTTATAGCATAGCGCCGTGATTTCCACTCAGTGCAGTTAATCATCAGGCCAGTAGTCAGGTAATTCCTGAGCTTTAAAGTACAGAAAATAGTTCATATAAAACATTTACAGAATAGAAAATTCTTAAAATCTCTTCTGGATAATTTATCTTTTGCATAAGGGAAAAGCAACAAATAATTGTTTAAATTTCAATTTTTTCCCCAGATTTGTTCGACATACCCTCAAGCCGTGTTTGTACCTAAAAATATAGATGATGAAACAATCATCAAGGCATCAACATTCAGACAAGGGGGAAGATTTCCTGTCCTCAGCTACTACCACAAAGATTCCAAGGTAAAAATTAAGAGTTACCTACCTTTATTATTCATTCCCATTGTTGCTTCCCTTGATTGTGTAGTGCTGTCTGCCAGGAATCTGTACACAAAATAGACATTGTATATGTTTCAATGAGATAAATCTCTCTTGAACTATAATTTATAATATTTATTGATTTCTTAAGAAGTTCATCCTTTCAGCTATTTTCATTAGAGCTTAAATATATGTAATCATTGACAAACTGTTATTTTTTAGTTGTTGTGCGCAATTGTGCGCAATTGCGCAGAGAACTTAAATGTTAATGATCATTATTTAAACTCAAATATTGTTACACTTCATGAGTAAAGACAACAGCTCTTTAGTCTGCCCACCCCATGATTTCTATTCACGCCCGGCGCTTGTATTGAAAAGACAGTTTTCTAAAAAAATTAAATTAAATAGAAGTAAAATAGATGTTAATATTCTCCCTAGACAGTACTGCTGAGAAGCGGTCAGCCCTTGACCGGACCAAATGGTAAAAGGTGCAAAGAAGATGAACGGCTGGTCAACTCGGTAATGGGTATGGGAAAGAGAGGTTTTATTGTGGACACCCGCACCCAGAATGTGGCCAAGATGGCACAGAGCAAAGGTATTTAGTTCAATACAAATAATAATAATGTTTATTTGAAAATCACACTTCATCCCCAAAGGCTCGAAGCGCGGTACAAAGTAAACCATGTCAAAAGAGAAATGAAAAAAAATCTTTATTATACCACATTGAAATATAAAACGCAACATTACAAAAACTACATACGAGAAAACCCATTCCAAGTCTTTCATCCCTTGCAAACATAAACAACACAGGCCAATATACATCTAGGAAATAATAGCCAGCTGGAAAAGATGGTAGACAACAAGACCCCAGCAGCTGTTTGCAAAATATATGTGTTTTCATTTCGGTTTTGAAAGACTCCAGTGTTTCTGAGAGCGTCAGGAAGTGTGTTCCAAATTGTTGGGCCAGCAGTTGTTGGGAAACAGGTTCTTAGACCCAAAACCTTACATTTGGACCAGAGATCTTAGACCCAAAACCTTACATTTGGACCAGAGATCTTAGACCCAAAACCTTACATTTGGACCAGAGATCTTAGACCCAAAACCTTACATTTGGACCAGAGATCTTAGACCCAAAAACTTACATGTGGACCAGAGATCTTAGACCCAAAACCTTACATTTAGACCAGAGATCTTAGACCCAAAAACTTACATGTGGACCAGAGATCTTGGACACAAAACCTTACATTTAGACCAGAGATCTTAGACCCAAAAACTTATATGTGGACCAGAGATCTTAGACACAAAACCTTACCTTTGGACCAGAGATCTTAGACCCAAAACCTTACATTTGGACCAGAGATCCTAGACCGAGAACCTTACATTTGTTCAAAATCATTCTTTTTTTAAAATATAAATTGTTAAATCCTAGCATTTGTTGGTACAAATAGTGAAATATTTCTTTGAGAGTTTAATAAATGAAATTTAATAGCCAGATGCTTGTGATGTATACATCTGAGTAAAGTTTGTCTGTTTGTCCCGATGCTTGTGATGTATACATCCGACTAAAGTTTGTTTGTTTGTCCACCTCCAGGGGGAGGCTATGAACTGGAGGCCCACTATCCGCAGTGGAGGAGAATCCATCAGTCCGTGGAGAGACGTCAGTCCTTTCATGATTCTCTCATCAAAATGATTGAAGGTGAACATTTCTTATTTGTGGCTTATAGTTAAAAAACTCATCAGTCTTTGATACGATTTTACTCCAAACATTGGTAATACAGTGGAACCTCTCATAATGAGCACCTCTCATAACGAGTAATTTGCATAACGAGCAAAAAAAAATGTGAAGAAGTTGCTCCCTTAACGAGCGATATTTCGCATAACGAGTTCGGCAGAAAGGGGAAGTCCCTTTTTCCTGACATTCATTTGTGAGCCAGGGCTTCCGCGCCGATGCATTATTCCAGCGGTTCTCAATCTGTGGGTCGTTACCCCTTTGGGGGTGGCGCGGCCCTTTCCCAGGGGTCGCCTTAGACTATCTGGAAAACACATATTCTTATAGCTATGCAGTAACAACAAAAATATTTAGGTTGCTGGGGGGTCGCTAAGACACGAGAAACTGTATTAAAAGATAGCGGCACAAGAACGGTTGAGAACCATTGCATTAGTCTGTGTTTAGCACTCGGTCTGTTAGCGTATTGTTTTCGTGTGTGATCACCAGTTTTTACCAATTTTGTATTCAGACAGTATTCGTAATTTTTTTATGTGCAAAGTGTAATAACCTGTGCTAAAATGTCTTCGAAAAAAAAAACACAAGAAGACAATCATAAAAGAGAAAAAATAACTCTTGAAATAAAACGTAAAATCATTGAAAAGCGAGAACAAGGTGTGAGCGCGGCTATTCCTGCCACAAATTTATTCAATGATAATGCTGTGACACATTTTCGTCAAATTTTGAAGCGTCGTCAAAAACAAATGTCTTTAGACAGTTTTCTAGTTAAAAAGGATTAATTATTTTTCATAAATTCATATTTTAATTTACGTTTTTTGTTTCAAATCTAAATTGTATTCCAAGTTGTTACATTCCTTAGCAATTCATAAGTAATTTTATTTGAATAAATGTTAATAAAATTTTTTGAAAAATTATTATTTTTTCAGCATGGAACGCATTATATTTTACATTGATTTGTATGGGAAAAATTGTTTCGTTTAACGAGTGTTTCGCTTAACGAGTAAGAGTCTGGAATGAATTAAACTCGTTATGAGAGGTTCCACTGTATTTTTAAAAACATGAACAAAATTAGTCTAATCAGAAGGAGCATTGGGGGGGGGGGGGGGGGTTTAGGTATTTCAGGGGTACAATCATTTTAAGGGACATAATTTACTTATTAAAATTTATTTAAAAAATAAAAAATTCATTAAGCAGTTTTTAGATGCATTTTTATTTTTTGGCAGCCATACTAATGAAATGAAAATTCATTTTTCGGAATCCCTACTACTCAAAGGAACATTTATTTTTGTGAGCCCTACTTAATCAAATGAACATTTTTTAATTTTTTTTTGCGGGCCTACTCATGAAATGAACAGATATTTTTAGTGAGCCCTACCTAATCAAATGAACACTTATTTTTTGGATTCCATACTAATCAAATGAACATTTATTTATTAACAAAAGCATTTTCTTGTAACTGATCTTTCTTTCTGTCAGCATGTAATGACAGTAACAGCAGTATGGACAAGTGGTTGTCTAAGCTGGAGTCCAGCAACTGGCTGACTCATGTCAAAGACATCATCACGTCAGCATGTGTGGTGGCACAGAGCATGGACAAGGAGGGTGAGTTTATCATTTCTGTTGTCATGTGACACTTGGGTGGTGGTGGCTGTAAAGAGCTCAGCCTCAAGTCTTTCTTATGATGACTTATGACTTGATTTTGGCTTTCCTGTTTTTGTCATGTCACAAATAATGTTTTTTGTCACATCACAAATATTGGTTTTGTCACTGTCACAAATATTGTTTTTCTCACGTCACAAATATTGTATTTGTCAAATCACAATTATTGTTTTTGTCATTATCAGTGGTTGAGGAAAGGCTATAAAATAGCCATGTCAGACTACGTAAGAGTCAGACAATTATTATGAAGCTTCCATCAGTTTGTAAAAAATTCAGTTATTTAAATGAAAATGTCAATACCCTATAGCCCTTGATCTGTATTTAAAATTTGATCTAATGTTTGTGAATATTTTTGATATTGATATATTGATCTGAGCATGAAACATTGTTTAACTAAGTAGAAAGTTCAGAAAGAAATATTACCTCTATTGGTGATGATTGGAGTTTCAGTAAAAGATGCTGGCTTATCAGTAAACTAATTAACAATCATCGAAGCCAGTTTTCCTCGGTCACAAACTGTCATCTTACTGGCATCTAATTGAAGGTGTGTCAGTCCTGGTGCATGGGTCTGAAGGTCTCGATACAACACTTTTGGTGTCTTCACTGTCCCAAGTTATCCTGGATCATGACTGCCGCACTGTCACAGGGTTAGTCTTTGATCAAAAAGCATTAGATCCATTAATAGCGCACTACGTGCAGATGGGTTACCATTTTTAAATTTCACAGGATTACTTTACTCATAATAGAAATAACGGGGGGGGGGGGG
>CAXITT010000534.1:434015-494000 GCA_964033795.1 Lymnaea stagnalis | reverse complement strand
AAATGCGCCGATTTTTTCCTTAAGCCTACAGTCCGATGCGGCCGAACCCGCCCGTTTCGAGGTGTTTACTTTCGTTCTTAGCACAGCGGAAATCCATTGCGCATTACTATTTATAGTTCTACCGGAAGAAAGCCTCGTTGTCGGCATTTATTTCGATACTAGTTTGACCGCGGTGTGTTTAGGGGCTGATTTTCTAAGATTTTTTTAAAAGTCGCGATTTTTTCGCTGTAAAAAATGGCTATCTAAGCCTTGGATACACTTTTGAAAGAACTTAGGCCTAATGAAGCTTCACTATTTCATGAGTGGGAGGGTCTCTGAAACTATTTTTAGGTTTAACTTTTGCTTTAATCATTTCTTTGTATTTAGGTAGTTTTTATTTTATTTTGTTGCTTCTAGTTTATTTTCTGTAAATTAATTAGATAAAGAACCTTCATTTAAAATAGAGTTATGTCCCTTTGCTTGGGCGCTGGGAGTAGACAAGGCTGAATAGGTTTGGACTGTAAAGGGTTAACTCAGAAGTTGACACTATTTGGACAATTTAAAACAAGTCATTCAACATCTATGAGTTTTGTTAAAAATCTATCATTTATTTAATTTTAGAATTTGCATGAGGGTTACAGACTAATAGTCACATGGTTGTACATTTCAGATCTGGCAACAGTTCCCTTGCTCTTTTGAATATAGTGAAAAATTCCTGATAACTATTTTCCAAAATGCATATGCATCAAATTACGGTAACTTTAGATTTTTTTCACCTTTTAACAGAAGGGTATCATTTTTTGTAAAAAAATGATTCTGATGAAACTGTTCTTAAATTATCTTTAGTGACTCCGTTAATGTTAAAAACAAGTTTTAAAATAAATTTAATTTCATGATAAACTTGTAAGCAAATGTAAAAGTAACTGATTTAACAAACAAAAAATGTGGTTTGATTAATTAGATTGAGTATTTTTAGCTTCATCCATCCTTTTTTTTTTTACAGGTACATTCCTGTGCAATAACGAGGCAGAGAGATACAAATGTACACTGGCTGAAAGGACAGTGTCACTCTGGTCAGTTTCATATCTTTTCACTTTTTAGATTTTTTGAATCATCATCAAGAATTATTTATTAACATTTGCTTTAGTTATTTTAATATCAATAATTAGGATAGATCTAGACTTGGAAACTATTTTTAAAAAATAAGAGTGTAGCTAAACGTCTTCTTATGCCGTGGCAATGAACTCTGTACTTGCCATGAATGATGACCCATGTTTTAAACAAGAATTTGATCTAAAATCTTTTAGCCTTGCTGTAATTGTAACTTAAACTAAAAATTTTCACCAGCTTTCCTGACATACAATCTATTAGTTTACTTAATATTTTAAAAACCAGCTCTGGAAATTCCTTTATGGCAAAATGTCATCACCAGGTGACAGTGGCACAATATCATCACCAGGTGGCAGATTTAAGACTCTTACTCTTAAGCCTAAAGCTCTTCTAACAATATTGAAAGATTTATTTTATAATAATTGACCAACTTTCCTCCCGAAGGTCGTTTCTAAACAGACCTGAAATCCTACAGGACTACATGAACCCCATGTATGAACCTAATCCATCGGTTATATGGCCGTCTGTCGCTCCACAGAGTTTGGTGAGTATGACAGCCCAGTCTGTTTACTGACAGTATGACAGCATCATCTGTTCACTGACAGAGTGTGACAGCCTCCTCTGTTCACTGTCAGAGTGTGACAGCCTCATCTGTTCACTGACAGAGTGTGACAGCCTCATCTTTTCACTGACAGTCACATCTGCTCACTGACAAGAGTATGACAGCATCATCTGTTCACTGACAGAGTGTGACAGCCTCATCTGTTCACTGACAGAGTGTGACAGCCTCATCTATTCACTGACAGAGTGTGACAGCCTCATCTGTTCACTGACAGAGTGTGACAGCCTCATCTGTTCACTGACAGAGTGTGACAGCCTCATCTGTTCACTGACAGAGTGTGACAGCCTCATCTGTTCACTGACAGAGTGTAACAGCCTCATCTGTTCACTGACAGAGTGTGACAGCCTCATATATTCACTGACAGAGTGTGACAGCCTCATCTGTTCACTGACAGAGTGTAACAGCCTCATCTGTTCACTGACAGAGTATGACAGCCTCATCTGTTCACTGACAGAGTGTGACAGCCTGTTAATACTTGATAAATATAAAGCTGTTTTATTAGTTACGGTAAATTTAAAAAAAATAAATGCATACTCCTTGATGCCGATGTCAGGTAACTGTACCAATGGAAATAACCAGCAGGTAATTGACCAACTTTGGTCACTGAAAAAGAATCTTGTATGGTTTTTACTCAACTGCCTGGTGGATGCAGTCAAATCTGCTCAACTGTCTGGTAGATGCAGTCAAACAGACCATACTTTTTATGTAGATATGAGTGAAACAAAGTATGGGAAAACCTTACAAAAGGAATGCAAAAAAACAACAAACGTGTTGGCAAGAAGCCTTCATCAGCCAGCGAATGGAACGGATGAGGTAGTTGGCATGTTTATATTTAGAAAGACCACCAAGAAATACACAGAGCTTCAAAATCCATTCACTGAAGTGTGTAGACTTTAAAAAATCCATTCATTAATGAAGTGTGTAGACTTTAAAAAAGATTTTGACAGAGTTTGATATGGAATACCTTTGGGATATTGTGTGCATGCATAGCATCTCATCAAGCTCGAGAAGTATCTCTCAAAGTCTGCATCAAAAATCACAAAGCATATAGAAACAGATGAATGACAAACTGAATTCTTAAAATTCTCTCATGTTGTTACTGCATCCTGCCATCCTCTGTGAAGAGAGCAGGTCACTGACAGCAGATAGGAAGCCACAAGCCTAGAACAGGAAGCTTGTGAAAGGAAGTCTGCAGGAAATATAGCTTTCAGTGACGAGCAAATAAAGCAGTCAGGGACACCTGACACCGTGTGGGAGGAAGCATGACTAAGTCAATACAGTGCGGGGGGGGGGAAGTATGATTAATTCAACACAGTGTGGGAGGAACCATGATTAAGTCTACACGGTTTGGGAGCAACCATGACTAAGTCTACACATGTTGATTTATGGATTCAAATGAACTCTACAAAAATATTTTTTCCATTCAATTGCATAAACAGATGTCATAGATATTTTTAAATTCAATGAACATATTTTCAGAATGTTTGGACAGGCCTTTACCTGAGGGGGGTCATCAACCAGGCTCCACAGGAAGAGGCGTGGCAGGAGATCTACAAGATACGAGAGTACGACAAGGAGCTGAAGGCCAAGGTCAACAAGCTGCGTCGTCAGCTGGCATCGTTGGAAAAGGAGGCGATCGCCAATGGAGTTGTGGCCCCTCCTCACGGAGATGGTGGTGCATCAGGTGGTGGTAGCTAAGTTTCACCACAGCCCCTGTGTTTCGTTACGCTGTGATGGAAGAACCTCTCTTGTGATTAAAGAACAATTTTGTTTTATAGTTTAACTCATTTAAAAAAAAAAATAATAATAATGATGTCCAAATTTAAGAAACTAGAAATAACATGTGGGAAACCATGGATGCACAGAACCACAGAGGGATTCCCCCCTTATCCAGACTTTCACTAGGGAGCCCTCAGCACCCTGGCTTTCTACACCCCTGCCCCCCATCCCTCCCCACACCCACCACCTCCGATAATGACTGTTGATCCAAATGACTGTAAATCAAAGTTTCTGTTTACAAGCGATAATTCAACAAAACTTCAAAAACTCTAACAACATTTGTGTCATTGTTTCCCTTTTCTGGATCTTTGATGCCGTTCTGGAAAGCAAAATTTATATTTATATTAAAAAATCGGCAGAAAAGATAGTTTGGGTTACCGGCTTCAACACTTGTTTTATTTCAATGATAAAAAAGCATGCCAACTTTCGTTTTCTAAACGTTTGCACTTCTTCAGATGAAGAAATTAAATTTGTGTTCATGCCGTTTAGTGTCGTTTTCTTAATTTATGCATTGGTGATTTTAAAAAGCTGTTTTTCTCGCTGGTTCTGAGCATTCCGGACAGAAAAAAAAGAAAGACATGTCTGGGCTTTTTTCATAATATGCTTTAAGGATAGGATTTGGATATTGAATTTCTCCTTGTGATTAATTTTTTACCGACCATGAAAAATTTAAGAGAACTCGTATGTCGCTCTAAATTTAGTTTATGTTTACCCTCCAAAGCTGGTCGGAAACCAAATGAGCCTGTTTCAGATCAATTTTCCTGGTGACCCAAATATCCACTCATCAGTGGGAGTCACCCTGCTTTCAAACGCAATATTTCTTTCCTGTCTTTTGTGCTCTCTACTTACTCAAGTCATCACATTGAAATCAAATTTTGCTGTACATAACTATTTCAATTGAAACCCAAGAAAATGTATTTTAATTTTAATGAGGAATGAAAAGAATCAAATGTACCGTGGCTGGGTTTGTTAATGGGCTGTCTATATTTATTTGTTCTTGACCACCTTGTCTTTTGTTGATCCACTGGTAGTTTTTCTCCCATTGTAAATCAAATCTAAAGGAAGTACCAGTACTCTTTGTTTCTACTTGTGTTTGTTTGACATATGGTCAGAAATACTTGTGACAATTTTGATTTCAGCTAAAAATGACCAAGAAATGTACAGGGGTCTTATGTGGACAATTCACTCAATTGAAAACGAATAATTATTGATAACAAATGTTTACTGTTGTATGTCAGGGTTTCATTTATTTATTTTTTTTGGTGTTGTAAACCAAATCTGTAACTTTATCTTGAAATGAATTGTATTCTTGTATTTGGGAAACATGATCATTTTTTAAAACATTCCATTTTTTTTTTCTCAATTATTTTAATTTTGTTTGATCGGCTTTTTTGTTAGAAATTAATCTCAATAGGAAAAAAGCAATTTACGATAAACTATTTGGTATACTTATTATTTATAAAGATAATAATTTGCTGAAGAAAATTTGGACATATGAAAATTATTAAAAATTATGGGGGCTGATTAAATATCATTTGGTTTTAATCTGTACTGTAAAGATATTATTATGTTAGCATAAAACAATACCTCTAACTTAACTGTAATTTTAAAGTTTTGTTTTAGTTTAATGGTCTCCTTACCTTGTGGGGGCAAAGGTCCTTCACAGTGTTGTTTCATTGGCAGTGTTAGTTCATTATATAAATGTCTCTCACTGTCTCTTTGGTTAAATCTCTTCAACCAGTGTTACTTGAGGAATCCACTGAGGAATCCACCAATATATATGTTTATGTAATTTTAGTGTGTATTCACTTCATTTTTACTTTTAAAATAATTTTCAAATGCTGGGCTATGTTCATCAATTTTGATTGCCACTTAAATGATTTTGTTGTGTAGAAACATGAAATGAAATCATTTTTAAATTTTGATTTAAGCATTTGGGAAACTGTTGGGTAGCACCAGTGCTCGTCAAGTTCTCATGAGAGTTACTTTAAATGTTTAACCCTCTTGTGACGGAGCCTTTTGGGACCGTTAGTAGCAAGATGACTGAGACCGTTTCACAAATCCTGCACTTACCTTGCACACACATAAAAAATTAACTTGTTACTTAACAAATATAAAACTATAAATATTCTTGTAGGGACTTGAATGAACTAATACGATCTTTATGAAATCTCAAGATTTATGCAAATGAGATATCCTGATTTGCATAATTTATACAGGCCTTTTTTTTTTACACTTAAAATAAACATGTCTTACTTGCAGAATTTAGTTAAGTTAACTGATTGTTGAAGCCTAAATAAGTCCTAACAAAATTGGAATGATATTTAATGTGAAAACATGCAAAAAATATTCCAAAGGGGTTGCTTATGCCTTTTGACATATTTCATGGTCACATATTTTTAAAGAAATTATAGGGGTCACTAGCTACCAAAAAATGATATAAAATTATAAAGATCCTAAAATATAATTGGAAGACACCATTAAAATAGCGAGATGAGCAAGAAATGTGAGACGCAATCTGATTAGCTGGTAAAAGACCAGCCAGCCAATCACGAGGATTGTATTATTAGGCAGATGGATCTGTCTTTTGACTTTTTTCACCATTCGACTCTGGGCCGGTAGATCAGCCCAGCCACCTCAAGGGGGTTAAGAATAGTCCTTTTATGTGCTACCTGAGTGTAAGGCACCCAATGTAAAACAGTGAAATCAAGGAGTCTCTAGTTTTAGTAACATTTCACCATTCAAGTTTGAGGAATATTTGAACAATTCAAATACTTATGGACAAAGTGAGCACTTCAAATCCGTTGAGCCTAATGACTTTATTTCAGAACAAAAATTGAGTGCAGTATCCTTTAAAAGAATTATTACTTAGGCATTAACATTAGGCACCTATACATTAGGAAAGTTTACATTCGGCACCTTTACATTCGGCACATTTAGTAGTACTGCTAGTGTTAAGCATTAAGTAACACTTTACATTTCTTAAAGAGTAATTGAGAGTTAGATTTCCTTGTAAATTAAAAATGTAAATAGCGAAATTGGATTACAATGTTGTATTTTTTAATGCACCCACAAGTTCCATTCCATTTAGGTGTCCAAGTAAACTTGCTGCTTATGACTTTGCTGTAAATGAACTGAAGCTAGCTGTAAAGATTACAAACTCTATTAGATTTTATTTTGCTTTCTAAATAAAAATCATAACCAACTCTGTTCAAATGTGCAATATTTTGTTCAGCTGTGTATAGTGGAGCTATTTTTTGTTTCTTTTATTGTTAGAATTATTTATATTATTTTCTTTTACACATTTTTTTTTTTACTAAATACATCTTTTAAAACAAACTCTGAAAATATCAGTTGTACTTAAATGACATTTTAGATTTTATATTACATTGTACAATACTTTAGGTTGTTGACATTTGCAAAGTAAATTTTGGTTTTAAAATGTCAAGTGAATCTTTCGTTTGATTATTGTTTTAATGTTTTGAGTGCATCGTCCCAGTGTTGATTCCTGAGCACTTGGTCCCAGTGTTGATTCCTGAGCACATGGTCCCAGTGTTGATCCTTCAGCACATAGTCCCAGTGTTGATTCCTGAGCACATAGTCCCAGTGTTGATTACTGAGCACATAGTCCCAGTGTTGATTCCTGAGCACATAGTCCCAGTGTTGATTCCTACTGTTGAATTCCTGAAATGTTTTCTGGTTTAGATGTGGGTGTGATGGCAAGGTGTGGGAGTGTTGGCAAGGTGAAGAAGTGATTGCAAGGTGAGGAAGTGATGGCAAGGTATGGGAGTGATGGGAATGTATGGGAGTGATGGCAAGATATGGGTGTGATGGCAAGATATGGGAGTGATGGCAAGGTATGGGAGTGTTGGCAAGGTGTGTCAGTGATTGCAAAGTGAGGAAGTGATGGCAAGATATGGGAGTATGGCAAGGTATCGGAGTGTTGGCTAGGAGAGTGAGTGATGGCAAGATGTAGGAGTTTTGGCAAGGAAAGAGATTGACGGCAAGATATGGGAGTGTTGGCAAGGTGTGTCAGTGATTGCAAAGTGAGGAAGTGATGGCAAGATATGGGAGTATGGCAAGGTATCGGAGTGTTGGCTAGGAGAGTGAGTGATGGCAAGATGTAGGAGTTTTGGCAAGGAAAGAGATTGACGGCAAGATATGGGAGTGTTGGCAAGGTATGGAGTGATGGCAATGTATGGGAGTGATGGCAAGGTATGGGAGTGATGGCAATGTATGGGAGTGATGGGAATGTATGGGAGTGATGGCAAGGTGTGGGAGTGATGGCAATGTATGGGAGTGATGGCAATGTATGGGAGTGATGGCAAGGTGTGGGAGTGATGGCAATGTATGGGAGTGATGGCAATGTATGGGAGTGATGGCAAGGTATGGGAGTGATGGCAAGGTATGGGAGTGATGGCAATGTATGGGAGTGATGGCAAGGTATGGGAGTGATGGCAATGTATGGGAGTGATGGCAAGGTATGGGAGTGATGGCAAGGTATGGGAGTGATGGCAAGGTATGGGAGTGATGGCAAGGTATGGGAGTGATGGCAAGGTATGGGAGTGATGGCAAGGTATGGGAGTGATGGCAAGGAGTGGGAGTGATGGGAATGTATGGGAGTGATGGCAAGATATGGGTGTGATGGCAAGATATGGGAGTGATGGAAAGGCATGGGAGTGATGGCAAGGTGTGGGAGTGATGGCAAGATATGGGAGTGATGGCAAAGTGTAAAAGGGAATCTGGCAAGGGATATGTATCCTGCTTTTAAGATGTTGAAATGAGGTTGGCAAGGTGTGGTGGTGGGGCTGGCTGATGTGGGTGTGAGGCTGGCTGATGTGGTTGTGAGCCTGGTAATGTGGTTGTGAGGCTGGCTGATGTGGCTGTCAGGCTGACTGATGTAGTTGTGGTGGTGGCTGGTGTGGGTGCGAGACTGGCTGGTGTGGGTGTGGGACTGGCTGATGTGGGTGTCGGGCTGGCTGATGTGGTTTTGGTGGCGGTGTGGGTGCGAGACTGGCTGAAGTGGGTGTGGGACTTGCTGATGTTGGTGTGAGATTGGCTGATGTGGGTGTGAGGCTGGCTTATATGGTTGTGAGACTGGCTGAAATGGTTGTAAGCATGGGCGCCCGCAGGGGGGGCACTTGCCCCCCTGGATTAATTGGATAAACATATTTAGACAAAAATAGACAAAAAAATTATTAAAGTAAAGAAAAAATAAAGAGAAAGTAACTAAGCTGATGTCCTGTCCGATCGTTCACCATACAAATACGCTACAGTAAATTAAAACTACATTAAAACATTACTAAAAAAAATTGTGCCACCCCCCCTAGAAAGTTAATTGATCCCCCCCCCCTCTTAGAAAGTTTTCGGCGGGCGCCCATGGTTGTGAGATTGGCTGATGTGAACCATGAATCGGATAAAATGATGGCAACAGTTGCAGAAAATTGTCCAACCTTTACTGGTAACGCCTTGGGTGCAGTTGGGGGGGGGGCAGTTTCAGTTGATTTATTTTTGGACATATTTTTCTCCGAAGGGGGTGGACCTGGCTTTCCCCGAGGGAGGGGGGCAGTGCCCGGAGATATAGCTGAAAGAAACCCTGCTTGGATGTAACTGCATGAACAAACTTGTCCAACCCTAACTGCTAACGTCTTGGGTGTCACTGCATGACACAAACTTGTCCAACCCTAACCGCTAACGCCTTGGGTGTCACTGCATGACACAAAGGACGTACTCATTAACCCTTTGATACACAAACTGCTGAGCGTGCACTCTGCCTTTCGTCTGTGCAAACAGCTTCACGTTCACTTGGGCAAGTAAATACAACAAAACGGAGGGACGGGTGAAGCAGTAGGTTGTGTACAGTAGCATCAATAGATTCTTGGTTTGCCCAAAGTTGAGCCACTTTCAACGTGGATTTGAGTCACGGTATGGACTGAGGTCTGTCGTATTCACTGCTGGCTATTTATGTATAGAAAATATAAATTTCAGAATGCACCAAATCTACAGACAGTAGTTCACTTTTCTAATGATTTCATCAAAGATATTTATTTAAATACTTTTCGTCAGTTGATTAATCAGTGGTTCTTACCTACTTTATAAATAACCTAAAGAAATAAATTACTCCGACTCCAGTGGATTGCGTAGGTTTATATATATGTACTAGTTATAGCTCGCCAAACATCGGCGACAGCAATGCGTGAACCACCCATCTACGAAAGTAACTAGTCAAGACATTAACTCAAGTAACGCACATTTAAGATGCCCAATTTTATGCTACATCCCTTCCCTCCATGATACGTCACTGCACACTTTTTAGTTTACGCCCATGAACTATATAAATATTTTGATGTTCCAACCACTTTTAAACCGAGTATTTATTACACCATTGTTGAAATTGAGACGATTAAATTTTCCCAAAATAAAATGAAATATTAAGCCCCAAACGCAGTTGTGTTATTTAAAAAAAAAAAAAAAAATCATTTAGCGTAGTTATCGGGAATTATATTTTGCGCGCTATCCTGAAATGGGAGCAGTCAGGCCACAAGCAAAATATTATATAAGACAATAAAAATACATATATAATATAAGTGATACAAAAGAGGTGCAGAAATAGGTTTTCGTTTTAGAAGCTATGCATGTGTAAAAATAGTAACATTAGGTCTACATAATGCGATGTGACGTTTTCCGGTCTTAGAAATGACAAGCCCTATTAGGCAAGATGGACGTGCCTAATTGAACGAGAGTTTTCCCGTTTCCTATTGACCCTTTTGAAACCATTGAAATGTGATGGTTGTAAACTACTTTCATTAGTCACTTACTTTCACCAATAGCCATTCACATCTAATGTGAACTGAGTCTTAAAGAAAAACTACAACAAAAAAAATTAAGTTTGTCCTTTCTTCTTTTATTTCAAATATTCAATAGTATTAACCAAGATCAGCACAACCTACAGCGCATTAAATTGATTCGCATTTTTGTTGTTGTTTAAGTCATTGATTAATTGATTATATATGATCAAACCAAGGTTATGCAATCCTGATTTCAAAGAAATGTTCCTTATTAAGGTTGCGTATACGCTTGAAAAATTATTATTATTATTTTTTTTTTTGGAAATGTTTTTGTGAGCTATTTACTTATGACATCCTGACGTTTTATTCACACACTTTACATAAATATGATTCTTTAAATTTAGTGTATAACATATATATATATATATAAGCTTAACAAAAATAATAGAGAATTTTACCGCACTAAAAATGATTAAATAGAGAATTTGACCATATTAAAAAGTGATTGACAACTTGAGTTTGACTAATTAAAGCAATAATTTACTGTACATTATGTGGCTTTTTATATAATAAATGTTAATGAGACTACTTTACCTATATTAGTTTTAGGCCTATTACTATTTTAAATTGATATAGATTATCAGGGGCGTAGATGACTTTTTGACAGGGAGGGGGTGGAGGTGGAGGTCCAACAACCTCAGCCATTCCTTGAACACTCATCGGATTTTGGGTCATGTAAAACTGTACACCCCTGTAGGCTACTATGCATGTCGCATGGTTGATGTGTATTAATCTGGGAGGAAAAATCAAGGCTCACCACAGCCACAGACGTTCTTAACCACTGGATCTGCACTAAGCTCAGTAAGGCGGGTAATCAGGGTCAGGTTTAACAAGAGGTCAGAGTATCATCCTATTTGACATCTTTTCCAATGAAGTCTTATTTCAACAAAATTACGACTTCCGATAAATAAACATCCGGTTGTCAAAGATGGCGATAGTCATTATCTTCGCAATGCTTACAAGAACATGATGCAAATTAGCGTTCACTTCGTGATTGAAAATGGCAGATAGTTGACAATTTAAGGATTAGGAAAATTTAATATAATCTAGTACTAATTTTTATTTTATTTTAGTAATTTAAAACATCGAAGTATATAATAAAATGGAGTCTAAACCTCAACGACAGAAGACTGAGAACATCAAACAAGGATTTCGGAATCATATTCGATTCGAACACATGGCCGCTGGTGTTACTGGAGGAGTTGTCTCATCCATTGCTCTTCATCCCCTTGACTTAATTAAAGTTCGTTTTCAGGGTATGTTATTTATTTTTAAGTACTTGCCTAGACCTAAAATGAAACGAATGACATGAAATGAATCATCAGGTCAAGTCTAGTAGTTAAGTAGTAGGCCAGGCCAAGTGCTTTTATTCCATAATTATGATTTAAAATATTGGTCTTTTTTAAATTTATAATTAACACATCACATTTAGTGGCATATATGCCATGTATTAGTGCTGATAAATTACTATAACTTATAACCTAAATTATTTTAATATTGGGTAAATTAAAATTAAATAAGTATATTTATGCAATTCACTCCATTTAAAAATGATTTATTTCCTCATACTGTTACTGTTATACTCATTGTGTCATGTTTATTGAAAATTGTTGAAATACTTATTTTACCTTGGCCACCATCTTTGTTGCCATTATGGCAGATGTGTTACTGCAAAAAAGGTGGTGGCTGTGTAAACAAAAAAAAACTCATCTGTTAAATGGTGAGGGGAAGGGGAGAGAATATGTTGTTGTAGTTACTTACTGAGAGAAATAATGTTTCGATATCATTTAATAATAACACATTTTTAAAACGCATTTAGTTGATGAAGGTCCTGGAAATGCCACAGCTGGTAGACCTCAGTACCGTGGAGTAATGCACGCTTTCAGATCAATAGTGCAATCAGATGGCTGGAAGGGCTTGTATCGAGGAGTTACACCAAATGTTACAGGAGCAGGATTGTCATGGGGACTTTATTTCTTTTTGTAAGTTTCTATGTTAAAATTTTCTTGACTAACGGTTAGGGGTGTGCCAGATCCGTTTTTTCCAACCGGATCCGGATTTTCTTATGCGAAATCCGCCGGATCCGGATTCCGGTTTCTCCCGGATTTTGGTACTATTGGTAGATACTTCGGTAAGTCAAGGTGGACTACTACTTTTTGTGTATGGGAATTCGCAATCGGCGCCAAAAAATCCGAGTTTTTAATTTTCCGATGTGTGTGTCTATTTATTATTAAATTAGTACTTTCGATATATATTTGAGTTCCGTTCCATTTGGATAAGTGTCTTACGAGAGACGCCATGTTTCTACGCGTTCGCAGCAGGTTATGCAGCTCGCTCAACCTAATTTCGCCATGGGGTTGGCCACGCCCCCCTTTTTAATGGCGGAAGTTGACGATACTTAGGAAATATTAATTTATTATCACTATTTACATCAAAATAATTGATAACTTGTGTTTCAGAATGCATTTAAAGACATTTAAACTGGAATGTTTTAATTTGAGCTTTAACAACCCGGTAGAATCCATATTATAAATGATCAGAATTTACCGTGTGCAACACGTTGTCATTGGCAACCATTCACAGCCACTTGCATAACTGTATCGTAGTACTACCTCAGAGTTTCATTCATAAGAGTTTGCCGTGTGCAAAAACTATTAAACCATTGGTCAGGGAAAGCTTTAATTAATTATTCATGTGCCAAAGTTGAAAGTTTAAACTAAGTCTAAACAGTATTTTAGTGATAAGGCAGGGAATGCGTTGCCTTATATAAACTATATAGTCATTGCGCATGACGGGATTGGTGGAATGAGATCACAGAATGTGGAGATGCAGTCCATGTTAAAAAATGACAAACCAAGTCGTACTTTAAAAATTCATAACTTTAAAACTACAACAGCTAAAAATATGATTTTGGTGTTATAATTCTTTAAAAAATTACATCTTTTCAACTATGCCATTGGTTTATTTTTACAAAAAGTTTAAATTTTCTTATCAAAGTCCCTACACTATTGGCCACTATTAGCGGTGCTGACTCTAGCCTCTGGTATGTACGGAATATTAAACATTAAACAAGCTCAACGCTCGAAACAATCGATTAATGTATCGTGATCGTGTGAAATTCGGGAAAGAGAATTACTTTTATTTCAGATTATGATCCGGTGAGTCACAAAATCTGGCAAATTCCGAAATCCGGTATATTCCGGAATCCGGTTGTTCCGGATACATGTAAATCCGGCGGAACCGGATTTCACCGGATAGTGCAAAATCCGGCGGAACCGGATTCCGGACCGGGGTCCGGCACACCCCTACTAACGGTTATATCCATGGTTTGGTTTTATTTTAGAATAAAGTGCATTCTTAGTAGGCCTATTATTTCATCATGCTAAGAAATTAATTAAATAACAATTAGTTACAAATTACATCTGTTTTCAGTGTTAGTATTTTTTTTTAAAAATGCTTCGCTGTGCAACATTTTTATTAAGATTGTATTTTTCAGCTATAATAGTACTAAGACATGGATGCAGGATGGAGATACGACCAAGAATCTAGGGCCGGGAAATCACATGTGGATAGCCAGCTTTGCAGGTTAATTTTGTCTATACTTACTATACGTCAAATCATAAATACTAAAAGGGATCTCATTCACCTCTAGTTTGATAAAAGAACCAACAACGAAAGATAGATTACCTCTGGTTAACTATAAACACATACAAAATATAACAATTTTTAAGCTTTTGACTTCTAATATATTTTTTCCCCTTCAAATAAAAATAGGTTTTGCCACATTAAGTTTGACTAATCCAATCTGGGTTTCAAAAACTCGAATGTGTCTCCAGTATGGCACACCTGGGAATGTCCAGTTTGTGGGCATGTGGGAAACTCTGGTTAATGTCTACAAGTTTGAAGGTGTACGAGGATTATACAGGGTGAGTTTTCTTAATCAGATCATCTTGGGTAATAATAGTATCATCTTGGGTAATAATAGTATCATCTTGGGTAATAATAGTATCATCTTGGGTAATAATAGTATCATCATGGGTAATAATAGTATCATTTTATTGTATCCCAGTGATTTAGTAAACAACAACAATTAACTACAATATGTTTAATTTTTGGAAAGCATACAGCAACCTGATCAATTGAACATTTTAAAAAATTGTGTGTGCTGTGTCAATGGTTGATGATCTCATTGTAGGGTTTTCTCCCCGGTGTGTTTGGTATCTCCCATGGAGCACTGCAGTTTATGACATACGAGGAGATGAAGACATTGTACAACAAACACAGAAACCAGCCGTTAGACACCAGACTGGTAATGACATTTTTATTATTACATTTAAAATTTTACCATGACATAAATAGTGATAATGAAGGTGGCCACCACAACATATTTCATTGGGGGGGGGGGATTTAATCTCCGTACATGCATATTTCCTGTAACCAAGTCCAGGGCATCTTATCTTTGTTGGACCTCACAGCTATTTGATATATATTAAACCAGTTTCACCTGGATATGATAATTTTAAAAAATTATTATTTTGCAATGCATCACATTAAGATTGTCTTAGATTGCAACCTTTCTTCAGGGTACTAATTGCAACCAAGCAGAAATAAATATGTTTAATAAAAAAATTTAAAAAAAAAAAGCAGCATGTTGATCATTTAGAACTGGTAAACTAATAATAAACATTCGTTTGACACAGACATCTGCAGAGTACCTTACCTTCGCCGCCCTTTCAAAGATGATTGCCGCTGCCACCACTTACCCGTATCAGGTGGTCCGGTCAAGATTGCAGGATCAGCACCGCCACTACAATGGAGTCTGGGATGTAGTGAAACAAATTTGGGTGTAAGTTGAACCGGTCTATCTGGCTCTCATGGCATAGAAGTTTATGTTAAAAAGGAACGTTAACCTTGCGACAGTTATGGTTATAAAAGTGGGTTTGTTGCATTCCAATAATACGTCATTCAAAATTGAGTTGAAAGAAAAACAAGAGAACTAAAAGTAAATTCCCATTCGCCCAACTCCAGTTGATCAAATTGGTCCACAGGATCAATCATGACCCTATTTGTTGATTTCTTTTTCATATTTCTTTTTGGAATAAATGATTTGTTTTACTTCTGCCATGGGAGAATTTCATTTGTTAGAATTTCATTTCCATTCACAACTCATTATTTTATAATTGTTTGCTAAGATATTCCTGCTTTAAGAAATCCATTATGTGTTCACAATTTGGTAATCGGAACAACATACAATTCTATAATGACACAAAATGACATTAAGATTTAATATCACGCTTTCCTGATGGTTTAAAATGCTCTTCAAAGTGAGCTGTCAAACATGTACTCTAAAAGAAATTTTTTATACAGCAATACTTTTTAATGTGGACCAACTTAAAATAAAATGTGGGGAGTGGGGGAATAAATCATAAATGGCTTGTTTGCCGAGAGCCAGCCAATGAGTCAACATTTCCCGCAGGCGAGAGTCTTTCCGTGGGCTGTTCAAGGGCCTGAATGCGTACATGATCCACATCGTTCCCAACATCATGATTGTTTTTGGCATCTACGAGGCTGTCCTCAACCTGCACGCAGAGCTGGAGGAGGACATGGCCACAGTAGAGGAGACGTGATCACGGGAGGTAAGTCCAATGTGTCATTTGGTGTGCCTAGTGCAATGTTTCTCAACTAACCTTAGACCACTGGCTTCTTTTTCTCTGGTTTATTTACCCTTTTATAATGACAAAATTCTTGTAAATATGTCATGTATTCCCTTTAACCCAAAAGCATGCCATGTGTAATATACTTTGTTTTGTAATAGTTTATTTGTTCCCATGTGTGATCAGTATAAATTAAATGATCTTTTTTTATTTTTCATTTTCTTCGCAGTGACCAATCAAAGTGAAATAAATGTTAAAAAATGTTCACTAATTTATTATTTCAATTGACACACTGTAGATACTTGTTCTAAGGCCCGTTTCTGTTTATTCATAAGCTGTTTGTTTTGGAGGTGAAAAGCCCGAAAAGTTTATAACCTGCTCGTAAGCTGACACCATGCAATTATTTGCCAGTAAGCAATAATGCGGTTTGCAACGAATATCTAGGATAAGATTATCCTGATGCTAAAAACGACTTGTGGCACCATCTATTTTCAAATCTTGTAGAGCAATCGGTAGACTGGGATTGGGGGGTGTGTCTGTCATAACATTAAACGTTGTCACTTTTCATAGGAAGTCCGCTTTAGAACGAGTATGTGCAGTTGCAAATGTTTTTAAATTACATTTCGTGACGTGTGTGTTACTGATCACTAGAATTGAAACAAAAAGACGCACAGATATAACATAGATCAATAACATAAGCACTTAGATTTTTTTAAGGTTTGTTATATTAAGGTAAGTACCGGTAGGTAAACTTTTAATCAATTAAATGCTTATGTTTATAGAAGCTTGAGAGTTATCGGCACTGACTGTCGCGTGGGCTGCTATATTTATCTTGTCATCGCCCGGCCAGTGTTTAGACTGGGGTTGCAGGCACAGAGTTGGGCGTCTAAAATACTTGTAGTTAATTTTAATTCAGGGAATACAGGGAATATTCAGTCACGTCTGCTTCTTTTTTTAGCCTTTTATTTCACTTTTGCAGATTTTCATGCTCTACTTTTTTAATTCCTTTAAAAGATGGTCAACATGACACAGTGCCGGGATGTCAACTTGACACAGTGCTTTGTCATCAACATGAGGTGCAACGTCGTCTCTATCAAGATCAGATGAATCTGCTGTTCATTGTGGACATTTTTGTATTTCAACATAATTATTTTTCCATTGTAATTGTGTGGAATATTTTTATTTTCAATACTGTAGATATTATTTGATATTATTTTACTGGTAAATATTTGTCTGACAGCACAAGGCAATCATCATATGATATAATATAGTTGTTTTTTTGTTTTTTTTCGGAGGCCTAACAGAATTTCTCAAAATATTGTTTAAAATAATTTATTTCATATCACCAATTTAACATTCCATGTCAGATTGTGAGCCTTTTTGCTCCCACTAGACATTCTTCTCTAAGTCAGTATTTACATCTGTGACCTGCAGCGATTGGTCCATATTTATAAACACCCGCTTGACCTAACACAGTTAACTCTTGGCTGTCAAAATCAAAACCTACATGCATTCATTTGACTCAATGATTTTTAAATCTAATTTTTTTTTTAAATTGAAGGGTGAAAAAAATAATAATTTAAAAACAATTTATATAATTCTCTGTCTTTAACTTTTTTTTTTGTATGGTTCCTGGCATGAGCAAGAGTTGACTATGTTGAAATGTCCCTGCATTTAATTTGTGTTGACCCCAGTCTTAGTTCCAAACTTATTGTATATATAACTTAATTGTCAATGCAAAGATGTGAAAATCAAAAAAAAAAAAAAAAGAGAGAGATTTGTGGTTGTTTTATGACTCAGGGTTACGCATGACTTATAGGCTTGCACATGGCTTTTAGGTTCACACATGACTTATAGATCAAATGTAAAGTTCTATTTATTCTGGATGTTCCACTGACTTCACTGGGTCTTAATTAAGCTTACTTTGTGCATCATTCATTAAGCTGAAGCTATGCCAAATAGTCTGCATAAGATTACTTTTTATTGAGCAGTTGAAAACTCCCTTTAAATGCTTCACAAAAATTTTCCTGTCCCTGACCAGCTTTTCATACAACTTGAATTGACAGACAACAATCGGCCAAGTAATGTCATCTGCCATCAAATTTGTCTTGATTTGGTTAGTTTGAGACCCCCGTGGTTTATAGAGAAAAAATGACTATCATGCTACCAGTACCACTTGAGGGTGTTAAATAGTTTAGGTATTAAAAGTTACCAAAGTAGAGTTATAATATTAGAAGTTACCAAAATAGAGTCATGATATTAGAAGATACCAAAGTAGAGTCATTATATTAGAAGTTACCAAAGTACAGTCATGATATAGAAGTTACCAAAGTAGAGTCATGATATTAGAAGTTACCAAAGTACAGTCATGAGTATTGCAAAGAGCTTGGAACTTGTTCAAGATCTTCTTCAATGCTAACTTTTTCATGATGTTCGACTTCTCAATGGTTTTTGCTTCTAGAATAATTATTTGTGAGCACTGTGGGGGTTTTTCAGTTTGCCATTGCATGAGACAATGCCATCTGCTGTTGTGGTTCTCACTACATAAAAACTCTCCAAAGATTTATCATTAGGATAAATAATATCATTTCTAAAAACTGCATTTTATTGCCCAGTAATCTCGTTAAGTGATTACTGCAAAGGTACGCAAGTGACGACTAGTGCAAAGGTACGCATTGGAGGATTCAGTTTTTTGTTAGCTTTAGTTATGTAATACTTTTGTAATAGTTACGTATTAGTTACGCTCTCTTCTCTGGAAATCTTCTCTGAATCTTGATGTGTTTGGATTAATGATGTGTAACTTAATGGAAACTGATTTGTTCCAACAGATTTTGTACATATAGTCAAATGAGGATTATTTCAACACTTGTCTTGGTTGTGTCCAAACATTGACTGTAAGGAAATCCATTCTTAAATACACAAAATGCGGTGAAGGACAAAATATGTTTAAGTACTTAAAATGTGGTAAACATTCAATTAAAAAATTGGATTCTTCATTGAAATCTGTCCTCCTGCTGGGGTAGATATTTTTGTAAGCATTTACAACTCTGAAGATGGGCCCTTATTTCAGATATTCTTTTCAAATATATTTTTATGATCAGGGGATTGAGGCCGTCAGGGTATTAGAACTTTTTTTCATAAACGAAGAGGCAAAATTTGCAGAGAGTTTAGACTTAATTGTTGATGACGGTTAATTCCATTTAAAGCGGAACTTATTTACCTGAAATAAAATGACCCACCGGTTTTACTCGGGGACTGAAATAAAATGTTTAAACATCCGTAACAAAAACTTAAATATTTTGTTGTTGTAAAAGCATGTTTTGTTTCATTTGATACTTCAAGAAAACTGATCCAAAAAAAATGTCTCACTTATTAAGGCTTCAGTTGTGTCAATAAAACACTAGAGGTGAAGCTTTAATAATTGCTACACAGAATACAAATGCAAACGTTTCGGAAAAAAGCTTTCATCGGCAGAAACTAAAAAATCATTCATGAGTATAAATTAATTGACATAATATTTGTAATGCTTGTAATACTTGTATATAAAGATGTTGAGATGTTTCTTTCAATATTCCTACATATTATTGATATTAAAGGAGGAGAAGACATGGCTATTTATTTGATGACGCACAGGACAAGGATTGTACGTGTTACCACTGAATGACATTTTGGCTGCAACAGATTGTTCTGTTCCTCGTGGGCCATGGTAGTCCTTTGAGTTTTTGACGGTGATTTAATGTTAATGTTAACAGCTCAAAAAGCATTAAATAAGGTTTTGTCCCTATCCTTCCGTGTTTTGTCTCCGCTGGTGGCTAAGCCAGTACATGGTCCCGGGATGGGCTTTTGAAAACATTGTTTTGATGCTGGTGAATGTTGACGATGAGCTGGTGGACGATCAAAATATTTTTAATGAATTATTTATTTAGATACGTTTTCAACATAATGTAAGGACGTCTGACTTCTTCAAGTGTTGACTTAAGAAATGACCTCTAAAGACCAAAAGGGAAGTCACTATTATTGTTAAAAAGATCAGAAGTCATCAAAACTTTAGCTTCTTATTGTTAAAAATCAAAGTCTATTTGGCAGACGCCCAATATCATTTCTTGAATACTCTCCAAATGAGTTGTTCACCTGGCAGACAGCCAATATCATTTGTTGAAAACTCTCCAACTGAGTTGTTCAAAATTCAATGTTTTACTGGGCAGATAACATCTGTCAGATGTTATCTGCCCAGTAAAACATTGAATTTTGAACAACTCAGTTGGAGAGTTTTCAACAAATGATATTGGCTGTCTGCCAGGTGAACAACTCATTTGGAGAGTATTCAAGAAATGATATTGGGCGTCTGCCAAATAGACTTTGATTTTTAACAATAAGAAGCTAAAGTTTTGATGACTTCTGATCTTTTTAACAATAATAGTGACTTCCCTTTTGGTCATTAGAGGTCATTTCTTAAGTCAACACTTGAAGAAGTCAGACGTCCTTACATTACGTTGAAAGCGTATCTAAATAAATAATTCATCAGATGAGTTGAGTTTTCTTGGTTGTAATTTTAACATTGTCACAGATGAAATGTCACTGGGCTCTAGTTTGTTTGGTGTAGTTAACAAACTTCTTTGGCATGAACCAAAAAACCACCCAAAAAACATGAGTATTTCAGAGCTTTGTTTGCTTGTCTTGAATGGCTTAGTACTACAGCTGAGTTCTTGATGGTCTTTGGGATGGTCACCTGAGCTTGAGGGTTAGAGGCTAGTGTTTAGTTTGATCTGCTGTATACAATGTTATAATATGTTGTATAGTTTGATTTATTCAATAGAATGAAATGTTGAAAATTGAAAACAATTAAAATTAAAATATTTCTTAACAAATGACACGTTTTATTTTACAAGTCATTTGACTGTGAGCTTGTGTGGCTGGCATTTAAATGTTTGTAGCAAATTTTGGTGATTGCACTGTAAAAAGGGGGGGGGGGTTATATGGTGGTAACATACATCTCTAGAAGTAGTCAGACTTTGTAGTACCGGTAACATACAGATTTAAAATAGTAATAACATACATTCATCTTTATGGTAGTAATGGACATTCATAAAGTAGTAAAAGACGTCTGTATACTGTAGTAATAGACATCTTTATACTGTGTTAACAGACATCTCTAAACTAGTGTACTGTGGTAACAGACATCTCTAAACTATTATACTGTGGTAACAGACATCTTTATACTACTAGTATACTGTGGTAACAGACATCTTTATACTGTGGTATCAGACATGTTTACAGTAGTAACAAAAAAATAATAAATAAGAAAAATTAAGTCCTTAAGGTAACTCAACTAAATTGTAAAACAATGGGAGATACATGTGTTGAAATTTACAAGCCTAACCTCTTTCCCTTGTTTTACAGATTAAGTTGTTTTAAACATCATTATTTTCTTCACACATTTCTTTTTATCAAAGTACAAAAATCATTTCTATTCTAAATCCTGTTGAAGTTAAAATATTTTTTTTTAACCAGAGCATTTTAATTCTTTATCTCCTATGCCAGCTTTGAGGGGCTGATCGGGTACTACAAGGGCCTTCTTCCCAACCTCCTGCGTGTCACCCCAGCGTGCGCCATCACTTTCTTTGTGTATGAGTCAATCATCACCTTTTTGACCCCTGCAAACAAATTGCCAGTGCCAGGGAAACAGCCCATATCTTCCTAACATCAAGTCTGTATTTGACAAGGAACATGAAATAGCCCATATCTTCCTAACGTCAAGTCTGTACTTGACAGGGAACATGAAATGGCAATTTTCATAACTGAGAACATGCTTTCCTGGCGTCAGCTTTTAGACCTGCTACCAGTGAAAATTAACGATACCTGTTTGTAGAGTGTAAACCACTTAACAGTATGCAACTACAAGACAGAACCTGCAAGAATGATGAAGAACAGTCTCATCTCATTTGAACAGGTTTTTTTTGTTGCATGAAGATTTCTTTTCAGGGTTGGCCTAATTTTGGAATACTTGAAAAGGTAAAACCTCAATGCCATGAGTATATAATAAGAAAAGATTTCAGTGTCAACCAAGCTGTACATTATTCCTTGAGTTCTTGGAGCTGTGATTCAAAGCGTTATACTGGCGGCTCTTAAACAAAGTCTGCTAAAGAAGCAACTACTCTTCCCCCACCTGAAAATATTGTCATGAAATTTTGGTCATCATTGAAATTGTGTGAGCCGCTGCAACATATGGCATCACATGGCTAAACAGAGTGTCTAATGTTTTAAGATATTAATTTTCCACTTTTACTAGACATTTTTGTAATCCAGGAGGGTTTGATGCAATATGACCTGAATAAGAGTACTGCAACTTTGCCATGAAAAAGATATGTGCCCATGGGCGCCCATGTATGTGCCCATGTTTTTCTGAGAGGATATTGAGCTGGGAATTTTCTAAACATCATTCCTAAAAATATTATTTTGGATGACGACTTCTGTTTGTAAAAAAAATGTAGTTATGCTGAACCAGATCCAAGCTTTAGTCTGGTGTTAACATCGGATTGATGTCATTAACTTATTTAAAATGGAATGATACATTTAAAAAAAAATTGTTTGTGAATCACTGCAAGAAAGAAAAAGTTTACGAATTTGTAAAAATTGATTTTTTAAAAAAAATCATTAATTAATAAGATATTTTTTTGGTGACAGTTGATTGTGCCTTAAAAAATCATTTAATCAGAAATTTTGTTTTTTATTTCTCCACTGTTGAGAATATTTATTCAGCAGATTTATTTACATGTTTTTGTTATGATAAACTTCTGTCCATGAAAGTGATTATTTCATTTAGGGCCATTGATACATTTAGGGCCATCCACATAGTATGTATGCAAAATATTCATATTTCAACCCCATCCCCCATTTCAGGCATATATTTTTGGAGAACCCTCCCGTCTGCATATGTACTGATGAGTTTTAAACACCTCCCCCCACCCTTTCCCACCTTCCCCACACAAAAAAAAAGGATAAATTTATTTAGAGACAGTTACGACATCTTGGTGAAAATATATCAATGGTTTTCTCCACTGTTTGTTTGGAGAGGCCCCAGTGGTTCCCAAGATGGGCACCACTCCCCTAAAGAGCTGCAGCTACCTCACAGGGAGGTCACGAAATAGTACACAATTTGTATAAAAAAAATTTTCACTTTCAATTCATTGTGACGGGACACGGCACCTAGCGGACCTGGTGCAAATCAGCAACAGACATGAGTAATTATCATTTGCAGAAGCGCCTACACAAATGGTTGCTAAATGGCACTTAATGTCCTACATAGGTTTTTTACTTACGTTTACCCAACCCTGTAATTTTTAAAATGGATTCGCTATTTGGAAAAGAGAGCACTTGCTTTAATTTACATAGGGTTCTCGGGGGAAAAGCTAAATTTGGCCTAAACCATTCAGTGCTTACATACCATATGGATGGCCTCTTATTAGATGTATCCACAAATGGGAGGATTTTACTCCGGATGAGTTTGTTCATGTTCAGTGTAAGTGTAGATTTCCAATGTATCTTTGGGGTGTTTCAAAATTTGAATGAATTGTCTGCTTTTTTCTCTTAGCTCAAAAAATATCATGTGACCATTTGAGGGCATCTGAATCTAAACAGGGTAATTTTGTTGAGGAGTTTTAAACAGAAATCTTTGTTACCTTTATGTATCAATGTCAGTCAAGTGCTGTGACATTTATGTTTCCATGTCAGTCAAGTGCTGTGACATTTATGTATCAATGTCAGTCAAGTGCTGTGACATTTATGTATCAAGTGCTGTGACATTTATGTATCAATGACAGTCAAGTGCTGTTAGATTTATGACAGTCAAGTGCTGTTACAGTTTTTTTTTCTATGTCAATCAAGTGTTGTTACTGTTATGTATCAAGTTCAGTCAGGTGCTGTTTCTTTGCTGCCTGTTATTAGTGTTATTGAAAATAATTTATTTGCAGTCATTTGAAATCCTGTTACACCTTGCACCAATCACATGCTAAATGAGGGTTTGAGCAACATGTGGCCCGCGGGCCAAATGCGGCCCACAGAAACATTTAATGCTGCCAACAAGACCTGAGAACTGCATTAATGTTTATGTACAAATTGTGATGGATTAAAGCATTTGACAATGAATCATCACAATGTCAAAATGTGTCTGAACTAATGATAAAAATCACAGTGTAAAATTGTCAAACTAATTATAATAATAACAGCAATTTTAAAATTGTATGCCATTTGCGATCTGAACTTGCATGAAAAATATCTTGCCAAAAGAAGATGAATTTCAATTCAGCACTCTGCACGAAAAGGTTGCCCTCCCCTGTGCTTTATGTTTCTTTGTTTATGTTTGTTTGAACTGATTTGTTGGCCCCTTACACTGGTAGATTTTATTTGTAGGGCACTTCATTTGTTACCAGAATTTTTTCTATTTTGAGCATTCATGTAATTTACATAGTGGCTTGTTAGTGTATCCAGTAGATTGTTTGTGCAACCAGTGAATTGTTAATTTATCCAGCAGATTGCGTATCCAGTGAATTGTTAAGTGTTTCCACTGGATTGTAAAGGTATCTTCTGAAGATGCCACTTTCAATTATCCCTGAATCATGATCTTACTCGGGTGGTGTTCAGCAGTCACTGGAGTGATCACATGTTCAGATAATTTATCATGATTTTTAGATTTTGTAAGCTCAGTATTGGAGGAGGGGGGGTGGCAGAGAGGGAAAAGTGTTCTGCCGTGTTTTTTCTTTGTCTTTCAACTGAATCTGTGTTTCTCAGGCCTGGAAAAGGTACTGACTAAATCTGTGTTTCTCAGGCCTGGAAAAGGTACCACTGACATTTTTTTGTGGGTAGTTAAGGTATATAGAAAAGCATTTCTTACTCTTTTCAATTGGATTGTGATTTTATAAATTTGCCTGAATTGCAGCATCTCTTAAAATGATCATCAATTTTCTTTGCTCCTCTAAGAATAGTTCATTCATAAATGAAGCCCAAAATTAGAGTGGAATTAATGCTGTGAAGCAATTGTGAAATTTAAATCCTGATTTATCATTCCATCACATGAAATAATTTTCTTAGAAAAATGTAACTACAAATACTGGTAGTTCAATTTTTATTCAATTCAATTTTACAAATCTTTCTGTATGTTTTATTGAAATTTTTTTTTGTCCTATTGTATCAACAGCTAGTCAAATCACACCTTTTAATATAATAACGAAACAAATGTAGTGACTGTGTATAATTTCTTCAGTTGATGAAACTGACTTCAATTCAAAAACAATTTCCATTTCTAGACCAAATCTTAAGCTAACACAAATATTCTAGAAAAATGTAATATGAAATATTCATTCCTTTTGAAACAATTTTGAATTTTTATTGAATTTTTTGTATTTGTCATTTTTTAAAAATGTTTAACAATATCATCCAAATGAATACCAGTACAACAATTGCTTACATAGTCATAATGTAGGAACTAACCTGACAACATAGTCATAATGTAGGAACTAACCTGACAACATAGTCATAATGTAGGAACTAACCTGACAACATAGTCATAATGTAGGAACTAACCTGACAGACTACTCTAATACGATTGGTATGGTATTGGTATAAATTAAAATGAATGAAATATGCAATGTTATTTTCAAAGGTGAACCAATAATTTGCTGCCTTTAATAAAAAACAGAAAAATGAACTTTGACAAAACTCATGAACTGAACATATTAACATTTGTATACAAATAGCTTCAAGGAATTGAACTTAAACATTTCACCAATAGCATTAGCAACTGACAGACTTTCAAACATAGTAATAATATGTGTGTACACACAGTAATAATATTTGTGTACACACAGCTTCAAGGTCATTAACTTGATTCACCAATAGCGACAGACTTTCTCAATTTCCAGCACAATGCACCAAAAGCCATCACTGATACGGGGGCGTATGTCATTGACTGTCAAGTCTTTGCTTTCATACTTGCACACAATCACAAGCTTTCATATGACGAAACAGATCCATCTCTTTAAAACAAAAACAACAACAATTGCACATTTTTAATAGCTCAAGTGCAGATAATTAAAAAGCATTTTAAAAAAAATATATTTATGTAAATGCAAAATAATTTTTGAATTTATTTAACAGACTAAAGCATTTGACCAGAAGTTTAAAAAAAAAAAAAAAAAATCAGATTAGATTTGCAACCTTAAATATAAGGATTTGACTTCTTATCTAAGATTCATTGATCAAGTCAACACCTAAAGGTAAAAAAAAATATTTATGTAAATGCAAAATAATTTTTGAATTTATTTAACAGAATAAAGCATTTTACCAAAAATTTAAAAAAAAAAAAAAAAAATCAGATTAGATTTGCAACCTTAAATATAAGGATTTGACTTCTTATCTAAGATTCATTGATCAAGTCAACACCTAAAGGGTTATATTTGACCTGACCTACTTTCCATTTGTCTCACATTCCACAAAAGAGCAAGCTCAGAAATAACTGAGTCCCTACTCTGTAAATGATTTTACTTTAAGCAAGTACACATGTACTTTTGGCCTGGTCAAAAGGAAACCAGTTTTACTTGGACCTCATTTCACAACTTGTAACTCTAGATTACAATGGACAACTGGGTTGTTTCCCCTTTAAATTAAAGTTTAATTGATTTTGATTTTTTAAAAACACAAAAACTAAAACACACAAAAATTAACAGTTTCCTCCTAACAACAATTTTAATTA
Source organism: Lymnaea stagnalis (assembly GCA_964033795.1). Classification (NCBI taxonomy): domain Eukaryota; kingdom Metazoa; phylum Mollusca; class Gastropoda; family Lymnaeidae; genus Lymnaea; species Lymnaea stagnalis. The sequence continues at coordinate 467,261 of CAXITT010000534.1, read as the reverse complement.
TGGATGTGGACATTTTTGGAAGCAACAAAAACCAATATTTATCGAACACCCCCCCCCCCACCCCACCTCCCAAAATAGAAAACACCCTAAGCACTGTAAGTGTAAGTATTCCCCACCTAAAACACTGTAGATGTTATTGATCAAACAGACAAGTCCTCAAATAAAAACACTTATTTAAAATAAACCAGTACATTAACAAATCATTAAAATTATATACATCGCAATATAAATTATCCGAACTATTCATAAAAGTTTTTCCGCTCAGACAGAAACAGGAATATGAGGAGAAAATAGAACAGTTCATAGTAAATCAATATTCAGCAGGTGACAGCAGTTATTTTTCCCTTTGGAAAGGGTCTTCAGTAGTGATACTGGCACATGAATTTACAAAACTATGGATCTATACGTCATCTCTATTTACCCAGAGATCCCACACGTACAAAGCTGTTTGAAATTAGTGTTAAGTAAAACTTAGAGAGATTCAACAAACCACTGGGCATTAACGTAACATTTAAAGGAAGCCCAAAAGAAGATAGATACTTTTCAAGAACACATTACTGGATCATTTATTGTCCCAACACTGGATCATTTATTGTTCCATAAATTTTAAAAAAAGATACTGAAACCTTCAATTCGGTGAATGACAGTTTATCTCACTCAGACAGATTTTTTCAGCCGCTTTCGCCCATCTTCAGAGACAACGGTCGTCATAGAGGCAATCCTTGACGACGTCCGGGACGGTGTGGCTAGAGGATCCAGAACGGGGGTGGTTCCATTTCTAGATCTTGGGGACGGAGAAATTGTCGACAGTCTTGTTGGCGTGATGGGGGAGGTACCGGGTTCAAGTTTTGGTTTCTTTAAAGATGGTTCCATGTCTCCAGATGAACGAACTGCATGCTTGCCTCCCTTGCCTGGGACTCCCATGCCTTTAATATGTAGAAAATTATTTCTTTAGTTGCAACCAATCAATTTAGTAACATAACATTAGGTCATGACCTGGAACACACAGTAACAGAACATACCCCATGACCTCAAACACACAGTAACATAATATTAGGTCATGACCTCAAACACAGTAACATAATATACCCCATGACCTCAAGTGCACAGTAACATAACATACCAAGCTTATGTTCCACCTCTTTCAGACGAGTCTCTGCATCTTTACACTCTTTGTACTTTTCCATAGTTTCTGGAACTTTCTGTAAGTTGACCTGCTCCTGCAGATCATCCTGTGATTGGATGCTGGCCACCAGAGCAGACTTGTACTTTTCTAGGGTGTCTGAAATCAGAGTTACCATTTCTACTGATAACATTTGCCAAGTATATTTATGGTAGCTATTGAAACTTATGGTAGGTATTTAAACTTATGGTAGGTATTTATACTTATAGTAGAAGGTATTTACTCGTATATACTGGAAGGTATTTACACTTATAGTAGGTAAATCTGTTTCACTTCAAATGACAGATCTTCATTGCCCTTGTCTGGTTAAAAACAAAATAGTGTAAATATCGTACCAATTTGAGTACACACGGCATGATATGCTATGGGCAACGGTTGCCCAAACACCGAGCCCTTCAGCTTGTCCATGGGCGGGGCCTTGTTCATGGCACCTCCAAACTTGCCATTGCTGCGGATACGATCTCCGCTCCTGGTCAGAATTGTTGGGCAGTGAGTGTATTTAATGATCTGAAAAGTCAATGCAAAATGCTCATTAAAATAAAATCTGACACGTCATCAATGTGAGACCCATTCAAAAGTTATTTCCATATTTGGCTCAAATCTACAGTTTAAATATTTACCTCTTGCCTGTACCAGTTGGCTTTGTTGACAATAGTTGTAGACATAGAATATTTACCTCTTGCCTGTACCAGTTGGCTTTGTTGACAAAATAGAGTTTTAGACATAGAATATTTACCTCTTGCCGGTACAAGTTGGCTTGATCAAGGTTGTCTAAGATGAGGGTGTCTCCTAGCAACATACCAAACACTGGGGATGAATCATGTTATTTGAATGGGTAATTAGTGGTGAAGTCAATTTTTGTGACTTTATGTTAATTCAATTTTTGTGACTTTATGTTAATTCAATTTTTGTGACTTTATGTTAATTCAATTTTTGTGACTTTATGTTAATTCAATTTTTGTGACTTTATAATATGATAAGTACATTTTAGAACTCACTTACTGGTTACAGAGTTCTATTTGGGAACTAGAAACTCACGATAATCTAGCCGCAAACAACAATGTAATAGTTTCCAATGGTTTAGACTGAGACAGCCAAACCATTCCATATTGTGGACTTACTATACTCCTTACCCAGGGCTGATCTTTCATTTTTAAAGTTAATTCATGTAAGACCTCATCGCCCAGTTGAATATTTTAATGGAATAAAAAGTATAATTTTTTAATGCATTTAATATAGATCCATCTCTGTGGTGCAACAGCTGACGTAGGTCTTCCGCCTGCCTCACCACTTCCTCCCACTCAGACCTAACTGATGCTTTTCATTTCCATGCTTGGATCACCAGCTGCTGTAGATTTTTTTCCACATCATCGATCCATCTATTTCTAGGTCTGGCTTTGAGACTTTTTCCTCTGGGGTTTTGATGATGCACCCTCTTTACTCCTCTGTCATTTGGCATTCTTCCTAAGTGTCCTGCCCAGCGTAGCCTTATAACCCTTTTTTTATTTCTGCTACTAGCGTGGAATCCTGATATAACCTGTACAATTCCTGGTTGGTTCGTATTCTCCGTCCTTATTCATCCTTTGTTGGTCTGTATATTTTATGGAGAACTTTTCTCTCCCATGTGTTTAATTAATAGGTTTTCTGCCATTGTTACACTTGCGTATGTTACTACTGGTCTGATTACAGTTTTATACATAGTTTTTTTGTAATGTTTTCACTACTGAGTATTTTGTGACTACTAAAGTACGCCCTGTTACTGGCCAAAATTCTTTCTTTTATTTTTCTGTTCTTTTTTTCAGGTTTTTCCATGCTTCGTTTCGCTCGTTTCTCTTGTTCTTCAGGTGTCAATATTTATGATTCCTTTAACGCTCTCTAATGTTAGGTTAAATAACATACAAGACAGCGAGTCTACTAGTCTCACAATAAAAGATAATAATTGATGGACTGCATTCAAGTTGTGTAAATGAAATATAAGAACAAGGTATGCCAAACTTGAGTTCATTGACAGGACAAAAGAGTTTGACGTTTGGGCTTGGAGCCTTCATCAGAAAACAAGACAAAAAGTAAAGAAGTATAACAAGTATCAGACCACAGTAAAAAAACTGAAGAGATTTCCTTTTGTTGCCAGAAGTAGGAGTACATCTTGTCTTAGGCCCCGTGTCATCTGAAATGCCCTGGAATATTCACCCTGAACCTTGAGGTTGCTTTTTTTTTTTGCTTTTTAAGATAATCTCTTAATCAATAGATGTATCAAGTAATTAGCCAAGTTGAGACTTTTCAGTTTCATTAGCTTTCATAACGTACGCTACTTTAAGAGAAACATTACAAAATAAAGTAGTCATATAAGAGGTCTTCTCATCCTGCTATGACTTGTGTTTGTACCTACTCTGAAGTATACAAGCAATGACCTACTCTGAGGTGTACAATGAGAACTAATCTACTCTGAGGTGTACAAGGACTGGCCTACTCTGAGGTGCACAACAAGCACTGACCTACTCTGAAGTGTACAACAAGCAATGACCTACTCTAAGGTGTACAACAAGCAATAACCTACTCTGAGGTTTTCAAACAGCACTGTCCTACTCTATAATGTACAACAAGCAATGACCTACTCTAAGGTGTACAACAAGCAATAACCTACTCTGAGGTGCACAACAAGTACTGACCTACTCTGAAGTGTACAACAAGCAATGACCTACTCTGAGGTGTACAATGAGAACTAATATACTCTGAGGTGTACAACAAGTAATGACCTCCTCTGAAGTGTACAACAGGCAATGACCTACTCTAAGGTGTACAACAAGCACTGACCTACTTGAGGTGTACAACAAGCACTGACCTACTTGAGGTGTACAACAAGCACTGACCTACTCTACAGCTCTCCTCATCTTTGGTGAAGTCCAACAAATTCCTGGCATAGACTGGGTTCCCCGCTGGCTTGTAGTTGGGCCGATATCTCTCATGTGGAAGTGGTCTAGACAAAGATAATTAATGTATTCAAATAGGTCAATACCTCTCATATGACAATGGTCTAGGACATTACAATTCATGTATTCATACATGTCTCCTAGGAGTGAGACGGGGAAACAAGGGGAAATAACCCTTACTCTTAATCATTTAATGAATAAACACTTCATTGAGTGCCACTGGCACAGCAGGAGACAATCCACTAGCACAGCGGGAGACAATCCACTGGCACAGCGGGAGACAATCCACTGGCACTGCGGGAGACAATCCACTGGCACAGCAGGGGACAATCCACTGGCACAGCAGGAGAAAATCCACTGGCACAGCAGGAGACAATCTATTGGCACAGCAGGAGACAATCTACTGGCACAGCAGGAGACAATCAAAGATTACAAGGCACACAAGATTAAAAGACAGACTTCAGACTTACTTGTCCCATTCTGGCAAGTTTTTCCTGTAAATTGAGTCCAGTGGAAGAACTTGCTGCTTTCCCTGAGTTCTTTGGTAAACTTCTTTAGCCTGGGAGATATTTATTTATTTATTTAGGCATTTTTATATAGCGCTTACCATAAAGCTCTAAGCGCTTTACAATTATTAAAACATGTAAACTAAGTAAATAAAAATGAGACACTAGGATAGTAACTACTATACTATAGAAACNGCGCAAATAAAATTTTACATGATGACTTTTCTATATTGGGGCATAATGGTATAACCCCCACTTCTAGTCCGATAAAATATCGACATTAGGTGCCCATCTCAACACCCTACTTTTAAGGTTCGGGCCCAATGTTACAAAACTTAGAACCGCTCTTAGTATCTGTACTCCGAGGTCTGGATTTGTATTAGTACGATGAGCACCGCGCCGTTCAGCTAAATTTTTAACACACAGGTTGAAACCTGATGCGTAGAAGCCAATTGTACTTCAACCTATCGATAATCAATACCGCTTTTTCTTTGGAGTTAACTCTATGCGCCTTGCATGTAGATCGAACTGGTAACTTTTAAGGCCAAGCGACAGTGCAGAAAGTAAAAGAAAAAAAATTAGATGAAATTTAAAATTTAAAAAAATTGAAACCACGTTTGAATAGAGTTGTGTTTATTGGCCTTTATTGTAGAGGTTAAAGGTCAACTTATTTGACCTCGAGACAACAACTACAAAAAAACAAAAGGTCACCAGACTTGTGTAAATATTCAAGTAGTGGTACGACAATAGAAGATGACGTGATTTCGTGAGCTTTAGAGTGAATTTCGCTACCGTATCAAACATCAGAGGCGCCCCTGTCATGGTTCACGAAGTTAAAGCTTATGTTTCCACACAAAGTCTGAATCAGGAAGTGTTTAAAAAAATATATATATTTTTTAAAATTGAATTTAGGAAATGAAAGAAATTCTCAATTTCAATTTTCAATCTGTAAATTTATCTCGCGCTTAAAACTCTTAACAAGAAATAATTCAACAAGCTTGAGTTTTTTTTTCTTTTTTCTTTCTTACATTTCGTTGAGTTTTCGGCCTTGACACACACAACCGCGCCAATTCACTCAAATGCCATCCTTGTAGGCCAAGGTAGTAGGTTATTGTAATAGGTCAAGGTACGGCACAATGTGTACATGATATTTTGGAGTAAATTTTATGTAGCTAAATATATATTTATATTTTAAAAAAATGTTTATTCCTTCAAATTACAGGCGCTTAATATATGAGTATAACAAAAAAATATAATCTTAAATTTCTTTTAGTTTAGACTAGTAATTATACAACCTGTGTAGTGCTTTATTTACAACTCCATGCAACAGCCGCACCATTAATAGTCAAACTAAAATATTTGAAGAGCTATCGTACGTATGTTTAAAAATGAGTCTTTGATCCTCATTGTAACAACAAAAGGCCACCAGAAAACCTAAGTTGATGCCAGCGACAACCTGGCACCTACAAAATGGTGTTTGCATCGCTCTCATATGTTCATGAAATGAGTAGGTCGTGTATTCTCTTTGATTTATTGATTCAGTCCTCGACATCGTTCATGTATCCCCAAGGGGAACGGGGGGGGGGGGGGGGGGGGGGGGGGGGGGGGGGCAAGCTGGTAAATTTGTACAGACTGAGTAAAAAACAAATGTTTAAATTTTTCTGTCCTAACTTTGAAGGAAGGAAATCTCCTTGATCTTAGGTACCGGTATTTTAGAACTGATCTTCTTAACTTAACGTTTGAACTTACTGATGTCTGTACAGTTAGGTTGAAATGATATTCCTTCTGTCTTTCATAGTCCAGCTCTTGAACTACGACAAGTTTTTTCTCTTTTGTCACCTTGAAAACATCCTAAATTGAGTTTTAAGAATATTTCAATTTGTCTCTCTTTGAAAGATACACAGAAATTTTGTAAAGTTAACTGACCATTGGCAGTTTATCAAAAGCCTCTGGTCAAAGGCCACATGCCCAAATGGCTTCTGGATCTGAGTGAGGATGGCCATTGACGTTAAAAAAAAGTGTACTTAATTTCTTCCAGGCTATGTAAACAAATACACAACATATTTCCAAATAACTAAATGAATATTAGAATTAAATGTAATTACTCTTGTAACCCACCGTTTGCACATTGTAAATAAAATTAATAAAATTATTTGTGTCACAGTCTTGATCGGATGCACTGTATTTGTTGTCTGACAAGTCTACTATCACAGTGTCAGGACTTGAACGCTGCAGAAAAAAAAGAGATTTTGTTTAGAAAATGCTTTTTTTTTTTTTAAAATACAGCTCACCTGTAAGCATTGGATACAGTTGGGACCTATATTCTAAGAATGATATAAGATAGAGAAATCTCTTTAAATTATTGATTTTAACAAAAATTAACAAAATATTATGACAAATAAGAGTATCAGTTACAGTTCAATTTTGGCCAAGCGTACTTTAAATTAAAAACATATTTTTAAAACTTTTTAAAAAAAACACGCTTTTATTAAAATTACTGAAAATGACCAAGTAATACACCAGTATTTGCCTGCAATTAATTATGTCTCAAAAAAATAAAAGCACGGAAGCCAAATGTGGATGAATATTGTATCGGGGGTGGGTAAATGTACAAAGTTTGAGCTCCATTGGGTATGAGGAAGTGGTTGAAAATTGAGAAGCTAGATTTGACCAGCAGAGCTCACTCAAGGGTCAGTGGAGTTCACTGGTGAACTACTAGTCATGAAGGTTTGTATTGTCATCGTGGGAGGGTAGTTGCACAATGCTTCAGCTCTATCAGACATAAGGAACTGGGTCAATATTGGGATGCAAAGTTTGACCCACAGAGGTCGCTCAAGGATCAGTTGACATCACTGGTGACCAAATTCTCATGAAGGTTTGTATTATCATTGGTGGGGGAAAGTTGTACAAAGTTTCAGTCCAATTCAAAACCAGGAAGTGTGCCAAAATTGAGATCGAAGATTTGACCTGCAGAGGTCACTCACGTGTCAATACAGGTCACTCTTGACCTCTTGATCATAAAGGCTTGTATTGTCCCAGGGATTGAGAAACCATGCAAAATTTCAAGTATAATCAGACATGGCCCAGATAAACAAACTCACAGACAAAACTCAAAGTTTAAAATTGCATATTATAATAAAAATGACTGTTATTGAATTTAGAAAAAAAAAACTGTATTGAATTCAACATCTTCTGCAGATCTGACATCGCATTAAAATACCATGCATTAAAACCAATCCAGAACAGAGATAATGTTTACGGTATTTTTTCCAGATTCTTGCACATGATTTATGTTGTTTTTTAACACTATGTGACATAAGCAGAAAAAAGGGACATCCATTATTCTATTGTTAAAATTATCAAAATCATATGTCAAATTAAACAACCTCTAAAAACATAGTTTTTTGTATAAATCCTTTATAAAATGTAATATCGAGCAATGATGGGTGGGGTTAAAAATATGACAACACATGCATAAAAGTAACGCACTTTACAAGAAGCCCAATTAGTGCCTTCCCCCCAAGGCTCGCAACCACAAATTTCTTTTTACGCCCCTGAACTATATTAATATTTTATTCCCACCCCGCTTTTACACCACAGATTTACCAACAATTTTAGAAAAACAAAAGAAAATATTACACACCAAACACAAATGCAATATTTTATTTAAAAAAAGAACTTAAGTTCAATACCAATGTCCATCTTGACAATGTATAAAAACATAAATTATTAGGACTCCCTTAAATATCTGAGTCCCTGCCGCTTCAAACTCGACAGAACCTGAAGAGGTTACAGAACCCACAAAAAGTCTCCATATATTAGAATTTATCTCCAGATAATAGCTTCTGATAATAAGTTTCCACCCCATATTTACAAGTTAGTTTTATTGTGTATACTATTCATACACTCGTGATATTTGCCAATTCACTATACCAAATAAATTTAAATAGACATTTTGGATATGTTCTAAACTAGAATCAGCTGCCAACTTAACAGATACATTATTTAAGAAATCTATTTCCCTAGTTTAAAAAAAAAGAACCCCATTTAGTGCAGTAATTTAAAATTCATTTTATCTTCCCCTTGAAAAACAGGAAAAACTTATTTTTGGGGGTTAGGGTTGAGAATTGGAGCTCAAAATTTGAAACAATATTTTGTCATGGGCAGCGAGTCTATGTGCCAAGTTTCACCTCAATACGTTGACAGGAAGTGGGTCAATTAGCCATCCGAAAATTATGCCAGTCCGCCAGCTGGCCAGCCACCCACCAATGAACAAAATTGAAATTAATATATAGGATTTAATTTTAAAAAGGGCAAAGGAAAACAAACCTCTTTAACATGGAAAGTTCCCTGGGACAGCGATTCTGGGAAAGTGGGATCAAAGTCATCAGTGTAGTTGAACACAATAATAAACTGAGTTCGTGAAAGACTCTGAGGACAAATTAGATTTATAAATGTATATTCTGGTACTCATTTATTTTATCAGAGTGTATGTTGAAAAAGATCATATGTAGGATATTAAACAGTTTTCTAATAAACTTACAGTTAATATGTAGGCTATAAATAGTTATCTATAAATCTAGAACATATGTAGGCTTTAAACAGTTTTTATACGTCTGGATCATATGTATGCTTTAAACAGTTTTCTATGCATCTAGATCACGTGTAGGCTATAAAACAGTTATCTATGCATCTAGAACATATGTAGGCTATTAAAAAGTTTTTCTATAGATTTAGATGCTTACAACTACTGTTAAAAATTAATGTTTATTATTCCATTAAAATGTAATATTAAGTTATTAAACTTATACTTACAGAGCCTGAGCATTTTAAACTAATGGGTGTTTGATCATGTTTCACAATATTGCATATTTCCTTAGATGTAAACAAAAAGATTATTGATTAGGATGAATATAATATAAAAAATGTGTTCTTATTAACCACTAAAGACACAAAGGCAGCGGTATATTACTTTCTGGTTGCAAACCTTTTAGGGCTTGATCAGTCCTCATAAGACTTTGTGAGACCCTAAGCATATTTACAATTTGGAGGCTGCTAGTTAATCAAACAAAGTAAAGCAGAATGTCTTATTTTATAAACTTGGAAACCACCTAATGAAAATAAATAAATTTCAAAGCAGGAAAAAATTTAAATAATTCTTAATAAATGCATTTATTGATTATATATTCATAATTTTTTTGCATTTATCTCTAATTCTATCCTAGATTGTAATACGGTAGGCCATATGTTACAAATACACAATAAATAAAAATACCCAAATATAATTATAAAATAAAAATTTTAACACAATATGTGAATTCGGAAATTTTTTAAAACCATTTTAGTCATATTATTTCTTTCTTTTCTAACAATAATTAGTCCACAAATTAATGTTAGTAGCTCTAAAATATATCTAATGTTATATGATTATCACTTTGTGCACATATGATTATGTTAAACATGACAATTCATTTCTTAAGTTCTATTTAAATATAAAAGTGACAATTCTCCTTTTTCCAAGAAATCCACACAAAAAAATTTAATTATTACTCATTTGCTAATATTTGCCTCAAAGTAATTAAAAAAAACATCTAGGACGAAACAACAAACGACAATGAGAAGTGAGAGGTTGGGATTGAAAAATATTTAAAATATTATTTTCGGGTTTGTAAGACAAAATTTGTTATCAAATGAAAGATAATTGAATGGACTATATGTTTGTTAATTGTTAAACTTACTTCTTCAGTTTAACTAAAATAAACTACCACAAATGACATAGTCACATACGCATAGCATATAGTCTAAAGGGACCCGGGTCCGAATAGCGGCTATGCGTACCCGTTAAGAGTATGAGCCTTAGTCTTAGACGCTCTTAGGCTTAGGAGGTAGATCCATGAGGCCCCCTCAAGCATGAGGCCACCTAGAGGCAGAGGTGTGAGACCCTGGGCAAGTGCGCAGCATTCCAAGTTCCCATGCCTCAAGACGGCACTGTTTTTCTCCACTAATTTCACTACTGAGCAGCGGCGTAGCTAGGGTCATTAACCCTCGAGACTAACATCTTCTAACATTGTAACATGGTTTTAAACAAAAACTTTTACTTTATTTATTTATTTTTTTTTATTCATATTAGGAAGAAGAAAAAACTTGTTGACGAGAGTTATTCCCCCTTAAGAAGTAATAATCCAACTTGTGATTCGCATTTATAATATAAATTCTGGAAGGTGCCGATAATACCGTGGCCGTGGGTAAAAATTGGGGAACGTGCTGTCCAATGACATTTAAATTAAATTTTAATTCCCCAAATCTTTCAATATTCATTAACAATATGTAAAGAGTGAGTCTACTAGAAGGGTGAGACCCCCCTAGAAGCGTGACGCCATGGGGCCAGTCCCCAGTGGGCCTATGACTATGACTTAAGACGGCACAGTTGATCACATTAGTTAAGTATTTCCAAACCTCGTTCGTGTCCCCATCCAATGTCAAATCGACTGACGTAAACAAACTTCCGTTCTCTACTTTGATGTAAGGGTGCGCACTGGTCAGCTGAAGGCTATGGTCTGTAGTCACGTTGAGTATAAATGTTTCTGGTAGTCAAATTAGGAAGCAATTTTTAGAAATATGGCATCACCTCTCTTTAATATAATTTAATTAACAATTCTGGCTTTTAATTTAAATGTGTTCGTTACCTTTAGTAAAAATCCAAATACGATTAAATTAAAAAAAAACAAAACAAATAAAGCATGGTTCCTCCAAAAATATGTTCTATGATAAACACGTGAACAACATGTTAAGAATACTCACCAGCGGTGGACTTTTCCTGTATGGTTAGAGTCTTAATTGCTGGAAGCGTTTGTAAATCATTAGTACACGTAGCCTTACTAGTGTTGTGTGTCAAGATAGTTTTTAATACTGAAAAAAAAAAAATGAGCGATAAAAACCTGTACACTTTGTATTTGTTTTTTTATAGCCTCATTTTATTAATAATGTTGAACCAAAAATTCTAATTTGTTTTTAAGCACTTCTAAATACTTATAAAATGACTGGATTTTAGGAAAAATAATTTAAAAAACAGTTCATCCTTGATTATGAATATAATGTGTAATGAATATTTAAGCCAGTTGGTTAGTATATATAACTTTGTATTTCATTTTTCGCTTCGGCACAATTTCACCTGCTAATATTCTGGAATTTGTAAATAAACCATCTGCCAAACTTTGTTAGATTAATGAAAGTGTGTCGTCAGCTGTCAAGATTTGGCTAATTTTGGCTTAATTCTTGAGATTAACCTCAGACCTATGCCGTAAAGGAGGCAATGCTCAAACAACATCTTTGGCCGGCCCTCGGGGATTTGATCTTCTTCGGCAATACGGTAATTATTATGCAACGCTCAAGAAACGCAAGTTTGTCAGAATGGACGTAATTGGCTGTTGCACTTGGACTAGCACGCTAGTGCTTCTACAGTCAATGGATGGGCAACATTTGAGTTTCGCCTCGGGATCCTTTGAGGCTAACGAAAAGCCTTCTTTCTTTTCACGTTTGTGTTAGTGATCCACTCCTGTAGTGCTCTGATGATAATTAACGTATATGTCATCGAATGAGCTGAGATAGCAAAATAGATAGGGCCTATTTGTTTTCTTTTAAGAAATGAATGAACGCTGAAACTTATGTTTCATCAAATTAAATTTGCCTATGCCTATTTATTTATTTTGCATTCTCTTTATTAAAAGTTTATAAACGTTAAGTTAAATAAAAAAGTTATTTTTAAATGGCGCCAAAATGTCCTGCGCCAAAACGTCACGTACCGATTATTGTTGTGTCGATTTCTGATTGGATGAAAAGGTGAAGAATAATAAACAAGTGTATCGGTACATCTGACTCTTTTGAGACGGAGCCTTTTTTGTAGTGTCGGTGCAAAGAAGGTGGAGACTTTTTTGGAGTGTTGGGACCAAGAACACTGAGCACTTTTTGGAGTGTCGGGGCCAAGAAGACAGAGCACTTTCTGGAGTGTCGGGGGCAAGAACACTGAGCACTTTCTGGAGTGTTGGGGCCAAGAAGACATAGCACTTTTTGGAGTGTCGGAGGCCAAGAACACTGAGCACTTTCTGGAGTGTTGGGGCCAAGAAGACATAGCACTTTTTGGAGTGTCGGAGGCCAAGAACACTGAGCACTTTCTGGAGTGTCGGTGCCAAGAAGACGGAGCACTTTTATAAGTTCGGCACTCATATTCCAAAAAAAAATTTAAAAAAAAAAAATAATTAATAAATATATAAAAAAATAAAAATAAACTGTTTCCTTTACATGTATAAAACTATATATATTCTTGTAGGAAATTGAATGAACAAACACAATCTTTAAGATTCAAACTGAAATCTCAACATCTATGCAAATAAGTTATTCTAATTTTCATGATTTATGCGTGTAATGTTTTGTTACACTTGGTATAAAAATGAGTTAGTTTTATCATTTGTGTGAATTATTTGATGGGTGAACCCTGAATGAGTCCTAATATTTCTGTTTTTGGGAAACAAGGCCCATGGAGGCTATTTTGACACCTCTAGCACATTGTTCTACCCCTTTCCCAACCCTCGGCTATTTTTCGGCTGCTACAGCAGAGTAGTCCATTTCACCATTGTTGGGCACAGGGCGTACATCGAAATCTGCTGCCGTTGCAGCTCCTGTGACACCTTTATTATCCATGTATTCTGTAGTATGTGCTTCAATCAATGACTCAAGTGTTAATATTTATATCAATCCAAGATTTTTACCAGTTGTGAGTTCCTTGTACAGAATGCAGGCGTTAAGCAGCAGACGTAACTTAGTGATTGTAACTTTGTTTGGAAAGTACTGGATCAAACGGGTCCTGCCTTTTGTCCTTATCTGACTTTCATCTACACATATCTCTATGTGTTTTATAATACTGTCGAAAAACATAGTTTGGATGTTCAACTAAAGGACTGAATCGAGTACATTGGTGATAACTATCTTGTCCAGGTCTAGGCAAACGTGTGCTGTCCACCATGTGCAAAACAAATTTCAAGATTAATTCAAACCTGTCTCTGCCAATGACTTAGGGAACCATGGTGTTTTCTGTGAGCTTGAATTACTCCAATGAGACCTGATTTGTGGTTTTACGAATCAAGTCCACGTTCAAAATCATGGAAGGAAATTATGTTATTTCACTCACTATGACAGGCATCCATTAATGATTTATGGACCCTCTCTTGATCTGGGTGTCACTGAGAAAGTTGTCTGCATACCTATTAGTCTCTCTCACAAATATTTGAATGGTATTTTGTGTAAAAATAGCATAAAGTACTCAACTGGCGTGCATTTGCCTTGAAGGATATTCACAAGTCTTATACTTTCTAAAAATAATAAGGGTCATCTCTATCCAGTTCAGGACCCTTAATCCTAAACCATGGATTCACAACATTAACATCAACATCATCGTTTAGATCTTCTTCACAACATTAACATCAACATCATCGTTTAGATCTTCTTCACAACATTAACATCAACATCATCGTTTAGATCTTCTTCATTACTTTCCTGTTTGTTTTTCATCAATGTCAGATTCATCGCTAGGCAGGGAGAAATCAGAACCACTAGGGACAGTTTGATCAGTGTCACTGTCAGAGGGACAGTTTGATCAGTGTCACTGTCAGAGGGACAGTTTGATCAGTGTCACTGTCAGACATTTTGAAATTTTACGATATTACTTGCACCGCACACAAAAACTTCCTAAACACAACACAATCTATAGTAAACAATCAACAGAGGCCACCGTTAAACACAACACAATCTATAGTAAATGGAGGCCACCGTTTAAATGCCAGGATGTGCATCAAGTGTAAGGAGCAATCTAGTTGAGCTGTGTTCCTGGATGCGGATAACATTGACTGACCGGTGAACGTCAGGTGATATGGTCAGCCAGTGGTACATTTGATTGCGTTGTGACTTGTTTACAGTGTTAAATTGATGTCTGGAACAGTACCAAGATTAAAGAGGCCCGCTATTTTATAACGTGTTGTTGCGACTTTGAGTATGTTGTCGTGCGTGACCCTAACAGTAGAGTACTGTATTATGTTGTTACTCTAGACGGTGGCGCCAGATGTAACAGTGTTGGGGGCTGACAAGGGGACACCGAGATAGCAACATTTTGATAGATAGTTATAGATGACTTGTTTAAATATGTCAAATGACAGACTACAACCGTAGCGTACGCTCCACTATGGCTGTATTCATCTCGGATCATTGTAGGTCTAATACGTTTCTGGTGAACTAACGACAAGGTGAACTCGATAAACAAAGTGCACCGCACCTATGATAGAAACAGACTGAAGCGGTCACTCGACCTTTGGTACGACTTGAGAAATGTACCAAAGAACCCGCCTAGCCACCAACCCGAAATGATCAGCGCCTTTTGGTTTTCTTTTGAGAAATGACTGAACGCTGAAATGTAAGTTCGTCAAATTAAATTCGACCGTACAAGATAAGATAAGATTGTTATATTGATCCAAACAAATGGAAATGTTTTTGATTGCGTTGCACATTTTCAGCACATAACTAAAACAATTTGAACTTAATACATTTATATTAAATTATTTCACAGCCATTCAGTGAGCTCCCTTAGCCATATCAGGGACTTCTTAGTTCTCATTAAGATGGGGGACTTCTGGGGCAGCACGCTGGTAAATTCGTACAGATTGGGGAACAAAATAATGTTTTATATCTTTCAGTCCTCGTCCTGACGGAAAGAACTCGTCTCCAACGGGTCGATCCTAAGTATTTGATGAAGAGGGTGGGATGTATCATACAAAATGTGTTATGTTTTATAATAACATCTTTCTTCAGATAGCACTTTAAGTAAAGGATGTTTAGTTTGTGTTACGTTTCTAGCTTTCATGATTAGTCCGTTTATTCGGTGTTAAATTTCAGACGATGAATTCCGACATCAGCAGTTAATACTGAAATTAAGTAGGCTTCCAATAGTTGCACTGTAGAATAAGTTAACGACTTGTTGGTTTACGTCGAAATTGTACAGTTTTTTGAGGTTGAACAGTCTATGGTTGAATTTCTTATACAGCATTAGCCCGTGCTCATGCCATGTAAGCTTATTATTAATGGTGACACCTAAGTACTTGTATGTCTCTACTTTCTCTACACCTTGATTTTTTTTATGTTGAGATCTGTAATCTGGTGTTTCCCTCTCCTGAAATCAACAATCATTTCCTTTGTTTTTGAGACATTCAGCTGGAGAAAATTTTCATCGCACCAATAGATATTGCTTGTAACTAAGTTGCGGTATAAGCCTTCTTCCTCAGATATTAGCCGACGATGGTCGTAACATCAGCTTGAGCTCTGGATTTCGGTTGAATAAAAAAAATCTTGTCTTTTTTCAAGTGAAAGACAGTATTCCCAGTATTTTTGGTATGTTTTATACTTAAGGTGTACCGCGGTGTTCTTTAAACATGTGGTGTACCGCGGTATTTTCTAAACATGTGGTGTATCGCTGTATTTTCTAAACATGTGGTGTACCGCGGTATTTTCTAAACATGTGGTGTACCGCGGTATTTTCTAAACATGTGGTGTACCGTGGTATTTTGTAAAAAATAGGTTAAATGTGCCATGCGAGGAAAAAAAAAAAGGTTACGGGCCAATGGTCTAGACCCTATTTCTTACTTAAGAGGAACACATTACCCCGAATCAGTTTTCTGTCAAGCCAGCAAAGACGTTCTTGCTTCAAGCCGCCATCACTGACAAACGAAACAAAATAAATATGCGAAACTACTTTGATTCATTAAGTTCAATAATAAAACCCCCTCGATTTCTTTAACCCCCCCCCCACTACATCTTGCGGGCAGTCAAGGGTGACCACGCACGGGGTGGCGTAGCTAGGTTAGAGTCATGGGGTCGGCCATTTTTTTTTATTTGCTGCCTCGCTTACAGGAAAAAAACAAACAAAAACAAACAAATTCTGAAGGTGTTGGAAAATGCCACCTCTCCGAAAATAAATGTTCGTCCGTCGAGGATCGACGAGGACCATCGAGTCGTCCGGTGACTGATGACTTGCGCGGGTGACTTTTGTTTAAAGTGAGGAAGAGTTGCGCGGCGTCAACCTCACTCTCTCGTCCGAGCCCACCATATCCAGTGGCAAGACTCTACGTCAAGACGACCAGGCATGGGTGCGGTTGCAGGAATTGTTATTGTGTGCGCCTTACGGGACTCCAACTCCGGGTTTGAATTCAGAGTTTCCTTCTCTTAGATGAGTTGCCGACCAAGGTTAACGAGTCTCATCCTCGCGAGATGTTTTTTGCTTGACTGGTCTTAGGTTGGAATTGAACTCCAGACTCAGTTTGCTCAGTTTAGAACATTCGGCCGCCCAGTCACCAAAAATAAATAAAGAAAAGGTGCCCCTTTGGTCTGACAGCCCGTTCCCACGCCACTGGGTGACTGTCACACTCTTTGATTGGTCTCGCTCTACTCTGTCGAATGCTTTTAAGAATCATTTTATTTATTACTATCTTGAGGGACTTTTCGGGGAGCGGCAAGAAATCAGACAGGCAAGAACTGGATAATAATGTGTGGGACTGCGGTCAAGCCATATGTGTGTGTGTGTGTAAAAAAGTTGAATAAGTTACGTTTATGGTTGAAAAGAAAAGTCAAGACAATCAAAAGGATGTTTGGCTAAACGCCTTCTTCGGTAAGCAAGATAAAGTTGAGGTGACTCGCACTACAGTGGAGCTCGCCTATATATATATATATATATATATATATAAGTATACTGGAATCTTTTATTTATAAAACAAACAAAAAATAAAATAAAACAATAAATAAATGAACAGTTTAGCCAATTGTAGATTAGGTTCTTGTTTTATTTTGTTTTCTTTTTTTTTTCTTCAGATTATGATCGTAAATTCCAGTTGTTTGAATTAAGACCGTGGGTTGAACATTTACAAAAGATTTGTTAACCCAACAACAACTTTTGTGTTTTTGTTTTGTTATTTTTTTTTAATCACGTCGAGATAATGAGATAACTGCGGTTAAGTCAGTCATAGTTGTCGTTTCTCCATGCAACAATGCTAGTCTAGCGGTGAATATTGACAAGGTTCAATCGATGGCTGAGAAAGCAATTATTTAAATCGTTTAAAATCCATACAGACGTTGTAAATTAAGCTTATCGGAAGCTTGTCTTGTAGAAAATTGTAGTCAAAACACCAAATACAAGCATTCGCGCTTCTTTAGAGATTAAAATAAAAGATAGTTGAGATGATATGAAAGACGATGCGAGACCTCCTACTATGCATAATGTATCTTAGATGTAAACAGCATACAAAAATAAATTCAACATACATGAAAACAGCCACACGTATACACCAGAGAAATAGGTAACATAAATGCAAACAATATAGATGCAAAAAACATATATACATTTCACATACACCATCCACACAATATACACATTTCATTCACACTATCCATATAATATACACATTTCACATACACCATCCATACAATATACACATTTCACATACACCATCCATACAATATACACATTTCACATACACTATCCTCATAATATACACATTTCACATACGCCATTCATATAATATACACATTGCTCAAACGCTATCCTCATTATATACACATTTCTCATACACTAATCCCTACACTACAAAATATACGGGTTTGGGCCACCCTTAACATATAATTTGGCGCAACGCTGTCTCATAAATGATAACTATTAAAAACTATTGTCAACAACAAACCAACTCACCCATCACTGTAAAAATCCATTCTACCAAAGACATGATGATGCTTATATCCCTGGTCCACGCAAGAACTTGTCTCGATTCTGTTAATGTCAGCGTCAGCGCTGGTGGTCAGCCGGTGGTCAGCCGGTGGTCAGCCTAATTCTTGGCTAGAGTCCTTACTGTTATGTCACACGCTTTTTAGTCTTTACACCTGTGGATGAATGGATGTCTGTTACACCACCATATATATTGTATTATACTTACATCAGCGGGTTCACTACCCTATCAATATTAATGGTACACAATATGTAAGATTAATTGAAGAACTTCACACATTTTTCATTCGTAGCTCTATACATTGACTTATTTCATTCAATGGGGATTTCGGTGAATCAGATAGTAAAATATTTTGTTGCCGAGTAAGATTTGCAAGAAATGTCTGCATCACGTGATGTAAGATTAAAGGGTGCAGTATAGAAGGAAACCCTATTTGTTACTGCGTAACGTTTTCAAGACATTTTTTTTTTCTCCATCAAATGATGTAAATTAAAGGATGCGATACTAAAGGAAAACCTATTTGTTACTGAGTAACATTTTCAAAACATTTGTCATCACGTGATGTAAGATTATAAGCTGCGGCATACAGAAAGTAAAAAAAAATAATAAAGATGATCAATTTAATCGACATTGTTTATGACCGGTATAGAAACGAGATGTGTGTTGGTAAGGCGGCAGGTGGCTATAAAGGAAATCCTAGGGAAGCTCATTTCTTTTTTTTTTTAAATGAACACAATGCTGTGTGAGTCATATGAGAACGATACATAATGCGTAATGTGATATCAATATTTGATGTGCAATATGACATCAATACATGGTGTGTTATATGACAACAAATCATGGAGTGTTACATGACAATACATGATTTATTATATGACAGCATATCACAGTGATTGATGTGACGGCAATACCTAGAGTGATATATGATTAAAACATATGGCGTGTAAAATGAGGATAATACTTGGTTTGTAATATGACAACAAAACAGCGTGTTACATGAGAACAGTACATGGTGTCTAGCGTGACAACAAAATATAATGTGCTGTATGACAGAATGACGCGGTGAGTTTTATGACAAATATACATGATTTGTTTTACCACACAGGATTCGACGTGACAATTACTGGCCTCATTTTTGTAGCAATCATTTTAACGTGTTTTTGATACAGCACAACTAGAATATCCACTTGTTGATACAGCACAGATAGAATATCGACTTGTTGATACAGCACAACTAGAATATCCACTTGTTGATACAGCACAGCTAGAATATCGACTTGTTGATACAGCACAACTAGAATATCCACTTGTTGATACAGCACAACTAGAATATCGACTTGTTGATACAGCACAACTAGAATATCCACTTGTTGATACAGCACAACTAGAATATCGACTTGTTGATACAGCACAACTAGAATATCCACTTGTTGATACTGCACAACTAGAATATCAACTTGTTGATACAGCACAACTAGAATATTGACTTGTTGCTACAGCACAGCTAGAATATTAATTTGTTGATCCAGCACAACACATCTGACCCCAACATGTCTGACCCCAACACATCTTACCCTAGAACATCTGAATTCAATATGCATGACCTTATAAACTAGTTAACGTACTTCTATTCACAAAAAACGTATCCTACACTATCCTGTATCAGACATTTCTTTATAATACATTTGAAAGCAAGACATTAGAACCTAAAATAGAACAAATGATCATAAAACATTTGAAAGCAAGACATTAGAACCTAAAATAGAACAAATGATCATAAAACATTTGAAAGCAAGACATTAGAACCTAAAATAGAACAAATGATCATAAAACATTTGAAAGCAAGACATTAGAACCTAAAATAGAACAAATGATCATAAAACATTTGAAAGCAAGACATTAGAACCTAAAATAGAACAAATGATCATAAAACATTTGAAAGCAAGACATTAGAACCTAAAATAGAACAAATGATCATAAAACATTTGAAAGCAAGACATTAGAACCTAAAATAGAACAAATGATCATAAAACATTTGAAAGCAAGACATTAGAACCTAAAATAGAACAAATGATCATAAAACATTTGAAAGCAAGAAATTAGAACCTAAAATAGAACAAATGATCATAAAACATTTGAAAGCAAGAAATTAGAACCTAAAATAGAACAAATGATCATAAAACATTTGAAAGCAAGAAATTAGAACCTAAAATAGAACAAATGATCATAAAACATTTGAAAGCAAGACATTAGAACCTAAAATAGAACAAATGATCATAAAACATTTGAAAGCAAGACATTAGAACCTAAAATAAAACAAATGACCATAAAACATATGTCCCTAACCCTATTTCAAACTTTTATAATGTTCGCTCCCCGACATTGGGCATTGCAGTACCAGCTGACACTGTCACACGACGACCAACGTGTACTTAAATACTAGCACAACAAATAGAGCAGACTTTAAATTTTATATATACTACAGTAAAGCTCACAAAATTCGACTCATGACTCATCCATCAGAGACATTTAAAAATTTTTTTTAGCCTCAAAGAAAATCACGTTGTTGTCACACGCGCCACAATCACTGCCGCAATCACTGCCCCAATCACTGCCCCAATCACTGCCACAATCACTGCCACAATCACTTCCGCTTTTGTGTAACAGGTAGTACCCACAACTCACCATCTCATGAACGTTGTATTTGTAAGAAAAGAGCCGGAGACGCCATGCGAAATCCACCTCGTGTGTCCAGATTGGGGTGTGCTGTTTTTATGACCGACTGACTGGTTCATGAAGGCGCGAATGAGACATGCCCTTCCACATAATTAGTTTTTCTCTTATCAGCAAACACATTCGTACGTCTCCAAATTTAACCATTATTTTTTAAAATATTTTTTTGTTGTTGTTTTGTTTTGTTGTTGTAGCGGGCTGAAATGTTGATCTAGTAAATGTGGTACGAGATAAAGAAGTACTGGGTTTACTGCAAGGCGTCTTCTTGTTAGGTTTATTATTTGGAGTCTTAAAACGCAAATACTTGTACCGGTTTGTCTTGCCTATGCGCCTATAGTCATTGAAAAGTCATTCATTGGTATACTATTGATTGGACTATAACTGTATTTATTTATAAGGCGGCATTAATGGTGCATGGATTTAAATATATGAGAAGACACATTTTTTGGAATCATGGCGAGGATAAGATTGTGAATCAAAACTGAGCTCAAACGTATTTAATAGCTCCCTTAAAAAAATAGTTCCACAACGTGAATTCATCCCTTTATTGGCGTCATGTTAAAATTAAAATATACATTTTAGGAACTTGTATTTTAAGAATAATTCCAATATGTTAATTCATCACTTTATAGGCGTTATGTTAACATTAAACTATACATTTTTGAGAGCTTATACATACACAAATATTGTGTTGAAAAGTGCCAAGTAAAACATATTCAAGTCTCTTAAAACAGAAACAGTCGGTCTAATGGACAGGCCAGCTCTTTGGGTTCTTAAAACCTTGTTTTATTTTGTGCTCGGATCATTTGATACATTACGATGAATACTTCAGACCCTGCCCTTGTCTTGAACTATTTCGGATAAGATGTGGGTAGTCATAGACGCATCCCCTCCCCCTTTAGTGACTCCGCCCCTGTGACATCATCCAACTTAAACTGGCCTTCATTTGCTGATACGGTAACAAGCATTATCAGAATGATTAAAGCATGGCGAGACCGTTTGGGGGAGGGGGGGGACTTCCTGGTTACAACAGTCTTGTGTTATCTCTAAGTGATACCCAACACGCAACAGTTGAACAGAATCGAGTTGCTTTATCTTGTGAAAAACAGGACACAATCGACTTAAGAACAACAGCTGGATGTCTTTATCATACGTATTAAAAATAGAGCCTCTCAAATATCGGGTTTAGCACGGCAGTTAGTCTTATGCAACCCCCCCCCATCTCCCGGTCTCGTTCCCAGCAATCCCAGAGGTGTCACTCCACACTACTATCATGATCTTATATGGCCCAAAAATTTGGAACGCCCTTCCAGTCGCTCTCAGAAACAGCCAGACACTGGAGTCCTTTAAAACCGATTTAAAAACACGTCTATTTCGCAAACACCTTCTGGGGTGATGCTATCTACCATCTGTTTCAGTTAATGTATATTGGCTTGTGTTGCTTATGGTTGAAACTGGATGAAAGACTTTGACTTGGTTTGATTGTATGTAGTTTTATATTGTTGCGTCTGTTTTTTAAATGTGGTAAATTTTATATTGTTTTTTATTTCTCTTTTTAATATGGTTGACTTTGTACCGCGCTTCGAGCTTTTGGGGATGAAGCGTGTTTTTCAAATAAACTTGATTATTATTATTATTATATTTACTGGTCATTATTTCCCATCATTCACTTAATGCTTTTGAAAAACTGAGATTTTATATATAAGGCTGACGCCAAAGTGGGGATAGAACATACAAACAATTCAAGTCACTGTGGCATTATTTAGGGAAACCTCTGCACTTGCGGAATGACAAGGGGGACCCCAAAAAGTCGAGTGGCCAGGACCCTTCTCAAAGTTTGAGCTTCCCGATAGAACGCAATTACGTAGGCTTTATATAAAAAATAGTTAGATACCTTAATTGTACGAACACAGGACGTGATGACGTCAAACAACAGCTGCAAAGCTTTATCTGAAGGGGTACAAGTTAGGCCAACTAGACAACTACTGGAAAAAAAGTTATCTCTCGAAACAGAAACAAGACCAGCCAAATAATAATTGTTCAACATTATCTTAGGGGACCCATACAAGACCAGCCAAATAACAATTGGTCAACATTATCTTATAAGACCATACAAGACCAGCCAAATAACAATTGGTCAACATTATCTTATAAGACCATACAAGACCAGCCAAATAACAATTGGAAAAGATTACCTTACGGGGCCCAGATAGAAGAGTCCAAACTAAGAAAAAAAAAATGGATAACATAATCTTACTGGACAAACATTTTACCAGCCAAACAAGATTTTCATTTTAGGAAATCAATGTATAAAAAACCTTCGCTAAAGGAAACTATCTGCTACGCCATATTTAATGAAACATTTCATCAAACCATAAAACATATTCTCTTCTGTCAGGTTTACATATTCTCTTCTGTCAGGTTTACCTATTCTCTTCTGTCAGGTTTACATATTCTCTTCTGTCAGGTTTACATATTCTCTTCTGTCAGGTTTACATATTCTCTTCGGTCAGGTTTACATATTCTCTTCTGTCAGGTTTACCTATTCTCTTCTGTCAGGTTTACATATTCTCTTCTGTCAGGTTTACATATTCTCTTCGGTCAGGTTTACATATTCTCTTCTGTCAGGTTTACATATTCTCTTCTGTCAGGTTTACATATTCTCTTCTGTCAGGTTTACCTAGCTCTTCGGTCAGGTTTACATATTCTCTTCTGTCAGGTTTACCTAGCTCTTCGGTCAGGTTTACATATTCTCTTCTGTCAGGTTTACCTAGCTCTTCGGTCAGGTTTACATATTCTCTTCTGTCAGGTTTACATATTCTCTTCGGTCAGGTTTACCTAGCTCTTCGGTCAGGTTTACATATTCTCTTCTGTCAGGTTTACATATTCTCTTCGGTCAGGTTTTCCAAGATATTTTATGGAAGAACTGCAGAATGTTCAAAACTCAGCTGATAGGTGAGTTCTAAAGGCAAAGACACGTGATCACATCACTCCACTACTTCACTCACTTCATTGGCTCCCTATACAGGCACCATTGATTGAAAGCTGTGTGCTCTCTGCCATAACTTTTTCTCTGGTTCCTGCCCTTCCTATCTTACAGAACTTCTTATTGACTGCCTATTCACCCAGTCAAAAGCTTCGTTCCTCCGCAGACACGCGTATTCTTTCTGTTCACAGAACACGCACTAAAACATACGGTGAATGATCTTCCTCTTTCTGTGCCCCAAAACAATGGAATTCTCTCCCATTACACATCCGCAATATAACGACCATCACAGCCTTCAAAACTGCTCTCAAGACCCATCTCTTTAAAACTGCCCTCAAGACGCATCTCTTCAAACTGTACTATACCGACTCATTCTCACCCCATCTGACTGATAAGCAACGCTTGATTCTGCTGGGTAATGTCCATGGCTAGGCAGGGGTAGATAGTACTTGGGTTGGTGAGGTCAAGCTTATTACCAATTGGTGTTTTTAACTGTATACGCTTCTGAAAGTGCTCATTTTTATTTGAAGCGCAGTGAGCCTATCCCTAGGCTGAAGTATACTGCGCTAATTATTACCTAGCCCTAGGCTGAAGTATACTGCGATATATATATTTGAGCCTAGCCCTAGGCTGAAGTATACTGCGCTATAAATATGTGAGCCTAGCCCTAGGCTGAAGTATACTGCGCTATAAATATGTGAGCCTAGCCCTAGGCTGAAGTATACTGCGCTATATATATGTGAGCCTAGCCCTAGACTGAAGTATACTGCGCTATATATATGTGAGCCTAGCCCTAGGCTGGGGTACTATAAATCCACCTTAATATTAATAATAATAATATGTGAAAATATTCATTAAACCACATATTATATGAAGAAGTGCAATTCCTTGTTGCATATACCACATAAAAATGACAGTGTCGAATAATGATCCTTTATGACAAGATTTTTAAAAAAATAAATACTCGCTTGAAACAATCGAAGTTTTAAATGTATATCCAGATCGTTTTAACACAGAATGGCGGCAAAAAAATTATAACACAGGTAAGTTGTCTTCACCTTGCAATGATCGCACCGTGAACCGTTGTCATTTGTTAATTAGACTGAACGCATGCGAGGCACGACGAGTTGGTACCGACACTGGGCGCCAGTTTCCCAATGCAGGGGCCGGCCCTGGTCCCGGTTCATGGGATCAAAGTTTGAAAACACCCTTAAAGTTTATACAGGATCCGATTCAGGTTATAACGGCCGTTACCAGTATAGGTTGGATTTCAATTCGTGTATGCGACTGTCACTCCTAACACACCAGGAATAAACTGACCCATTGGCAGGATAATAAGATAAATTAAATCACGCGGGGGGGGGGGGGGGGGTTGGAGATGGGGAGGGCGGTGGAGTACTTTTTCACCGAAACCTGATAACATAAAAGTAGATGGTTGTTGTTTTTTTGTTTTGTTTTAAAAGATAGAGATGAGCTGTTTGACTTTTGAACAAGCAACAAGTGTCAGATAATGTAACACACTAACAATTAGTGGAGATGAGCACATTCTTACGGCAAACATTCTTATAGCCCACATTCTGATGGCCAACATGCTTATGGCCAACACCAATGGCCAACATTCTTATGGCCAAAATTCTTATGGCCCATGTTCTTATGGCCAACCTTATTACGGCCAACATTCTTATGGCCCACATTCTGATGGCCAATATACTTATGGCCCACGCTGTTGGCCCTCGTTCGTATGGTCCATATTCTTATGGCCAACATTATTATGGCCCACATTCTTATGGACAACAATCTTAAGGCCACATTCTTAAGGACAACATTCTTATGGCCACATTCTTATGGCCAACATTCTTATGGCCCCGTTCATATGGCTTTATTCTTATGGCCACATTAGTATGGCCAACATTCTTATGTGCCACATTATTATGGCCAATATGCTTATGGCCCTCGTTCTTATGGCTCATTTTCTTATGGACAAAATTCTTGTGGCCACATTCTTATGGCCACATTCGTATGGCCACATTCGTATGGCCATATTCTTATGGCCAAAATTCTGGCAATTTTGCGGACAACCATTTTGCCGAACGCACACAATTTAACACAAAAATTGTTAAGTCGTCAAAACTATGGAGCTAAAAAAACCAATGAAAATATCCGTGTCTTATGTCTAGTATCTGTATCATGTGTCAATTCACTTGAAGCACAATCCTTTATGATGCGTTAGTTTATTGAAAGTCACTCTCATCAGTGTTTAATTCCCTCTCATTATTACTCTATATTTACAGCAAAAAATACAAAACAATAAATAATGAGAGTTAAGTTTTGTTTCTCAGGAGCCTCTACGTCATTTATTCTTTTTTTAAATTTTTACATATTCTTTTATATCTAAATAATCTTACGGAATTTTACGGACTAGTCACTTTAGTCGAACTCTTTTTAAGGACTGCCCGTAAATTTCCGAACGGTTGACAACACCGAATAACACAGCAAGATTTCTGAAAACTCGTATCGTATACAATGACACCCCCCACCCCTCCACACACACACACACATCAGGACTATCATGAAACAACAGATCAACTTTATTGCTTATAATATACTGAATTTACTGGGTCGGGGAGGGGTGTTGCAGGTAAAATACAAATGGATTGCCGAACACTTCCACTGAATGGTTGCATAGGATACAAACATAGTCATATACCTTAAAAACGTATGATGCTTTATTTAACAAAGTAGAATATACAGTAATCAGCAAATCAAGTAGAATGTACAGCAATCAGCAAACAAAGAAGAAAGTACAACAATCAGCAAACAAAGTAGGAAGTACAGCAAAGCAATCAGAAGATACAGTAATTAGCAAATCAAGTGGAATATACAGTAATCAGCCAATCAAGTAGAATATATAGTAATCAGCCAATCAAGTAGAATATACAGTAATCAGCCAATCATCTAGAATATACAGTAATCAACCAATCAATTAGAATATACAGTAATCAGCCAATCAAGTAGAACGTACAGTAATCAGCAAATCAAGTAGAAAGTACAGTAATCAGCAAATCAAGTAGAATGTACAGCCATCAGCAAACCAAGTAGAAAGTACAGTGATCAGCAATGGTTTACCGTGGTCCACAACTGGACGACTGAGGCTAAGAATGAAATCTGAGCTCACTATGTCTTCACAGACGTGTACTCTTGCGATTTTGATGAATTAAAAGCTTGTAAAACTGCATGTACAATACGTCTCTAGATTCAAGCTGAGTTGTGCGACATCGGGGCGCAATTGTTTTCTGGTGTTTGCCATAAAACGTGCCAAAGTGTCCTCGTTTTATAGCCATTTTAATTGTTTCTATAGTATAGTAGTTACTATCCTAGTGTCTCATTTTTATTTTACTTAGTTTACATGTTTTTAATAATTGTAAAGCTTTAAGGTAAGCGCTATATAAAAATGCCTAAATAAATAAAAATAAATAAATAAAATAAGTCAACGCTTCACGCCATGAGTATTGCGGATGATAATTTTTGTGTTTTTTCGTGTTCTTTTAAATAGGGGCTGTAAGGATAATTAACTCTTCTGATAATCAGTGTTTGGAAAATCGAGGCTCAAATGTAATTTTAGTTTGATGGAAAAAGGATAGTATCACCCTTACGATAAAATGTAACGATGAGATATTATAATTTGGTTGGTTGGGTTTGGTTTTTTTTTTGGCATGATTTCTTCTGGTTCTGGTAGGGTACGTAGCTGAATCCATGTACTGGCATAGGTGCAACGGTTGGGGAAGCGATGCTGCTATCCTAACGGCTCCTAGTGGATGCCAGGGCAGCCTTGAAGCCTTGATTGCTTAAAAATAAAATAACGTTTGACCATGATATTCTCTTAGTTCGATTCGAGGACGACACTTTTGATATTTCAGTAAAACCCCAATGAAGTATTTATACGTTTTTTCCCCTTGACGAGTACAAACCGTAGTTTAAAAAAAAAACCGCAAATCCTGGCCCATGCCCCAGAGTCACCAAACAGCACACCTACTCCTAGCCTGTACCTTTAACTTCTCTATTCGTGGCCCGGGATGGTCTCCTCTCCCCAACCCCCATCAACACGTCAAGTACTAACACGACTAGCTCTGATAGCTTTCGATAGTAGCGTTACAGTAATATAGACTAGCCCACTTTTATATGACAAAGGTTAGCCGACAATTCAAATATCAATAAGTTAGGATTGTATGTCTTTTCTTAAATATATATATATATATAGCTAAAAATCTTCATCAGCAAACATGATGGGACGTTATCGAAATACGACATAACAGCGATGATAATAAAGAAGTGCATAAGACAGTCTAAGAATTTTGGAGATGCTAAAATTATGCTACTTTCTAGGACGTTTTCAATATTGCGGGTAATGATTAGCGCCTAGGATGTTAACACAACTTACATTGTTTACCTCGAATGTCAACAAAAGTTCAATCTTTTACTCACAAGTTCCGAACACACACACAATTGATATTTTTTTGCCACGAATGTTAACACACATTACATTTTCTGACGCTGAATGTATACACACATTTCAGCACTCTGTCCTGGATTTTAACACACATGACAGTTTCTCACCTTGAATGTGAACACAAGTTACAGCTTTGTTCCTCAAAAGTTGACACAGATGACAAAGTGTGCATGGCATGTTATCCCTAAAAAATAAAATAAAGCTCTTGCCGTTAACATTGTTAACAGAGAGAAAATAGACTAAAGTCCCTTTACAATAATTGACAGTAAGCTCATTTCAGTCTCTGTGATAGAGGGGCTTGTCACATATTTATTGCGTGCTGTAAAATCTAGCCAACACCCCAACCCCCCCCACACACACACACACTCCCCCCTCACCCCACCACAATCACACATACAATGTTACCCAGATAACTTCAGTTCACCCTATCCCGGACACACGCTCACATGTTAAACCTTATTGATATTCAGGAGCGTCCCCCTACAACATGACTTGATCGATGTGATCAGAGCCGTCGCGTGGGCCCTGAAACCCTTACGGCTTCAGTGGGCGCGATGGGGGGGCAGGGCCGATCGGATACATATTAGTGGCCCAGGTTTGTGATGTGATTGTTAAATGTTTTGTTCACTTTCAACTTTAAATACAGGGGGCGCACAACCAAAAAGAGGCATGAGGATGGAGGGTGGGGCCTCCAAAAGGTCATGCGACGGCTCTGACTGTGATTCACCCCCCCCCCCCCACCCCCTGATGGTCGTTTCTTATTTCTTGGCCTGTCAGGTACGGCAGTATAAAACAGTGGGGGCAAATAATTGACATATAAAGACATCTATCTTCCTGATGGATTCAATCAAGGAACGGGGGACAACGAACGGGGTAGTGATTGCAGTTAATTTGAACAAAAAAATTTTTTTTTAAATTATTATTTAAAAGATGAACGGCTGAACCTAACAGTTGCGTTAATGGAAAATTTCCTTTTAAACTGTGCGTTCAAAAAGTTTAACTGAGAAACGTTCTGTTATTATTTTGTTTTGTTGTTGTAATTGTTCAAACAAACGTGTTGAAAAGCGTGTCGATGAGTCAAAGTTGGGACACACGTGGTAGTTGTGGGGGTTACCGGAAATTCGATCGTAAGAAATTTCGCCGACGGAAATGTGATCGACCTTAAAATTTTCGTCAAAATTTCTTTTTGAACGCACTATACTATATAGTCAAACAAAAGAATGCGTTCAAACAGAAATTTGAAGCAAAATTTTAATGTGTGAACTGAAAAAAAAAGATTCGACCAAATTTTCGTTCGATCGAATATCCGTCGATCAATTTTTCGTCGTCGAAATTTCTTTCGATTAAATTTCCGGATACGATTTGTGGGATAGGTGAATTGATCGGAGATGTCGTGGCGGCTGGTTTATTTACACCAAAAAGGGGGGGGGGATGGTTGGGTCAACTAAGATATTTTTAACAGTAACATTTGTATTGATCCTGATTCTGAGAGGTATGAGAAGATTGTGAGTGTTGGGATAGTTGGGGTGGCTAAGGTTGTTGGTATAGCTGGGATAGCTATGTGTTTAGGGATAGCTATGAATGTTGGGATAGGCGAGATAGCTATAAGTGTTGGGCTAGTTGGGATAGCTTTCATTGGGGAATAGTTGGGACAGCTATGAATGTTGGGATAGGCGAGATAGCTATAAGTGCTGGGATAGCTTTGACTTTGAAGATATTAGTGATATTTATTTTTGTTAGTACTGTTGAGATAGTTATTAGTCTTTGGTTAGTTGGGCTAGTAGACATTTTTGTTAAAAAAATTTGTTTACGTTGCTAACGGTTGCTAAACTGTATTGTAAACAGGATAGATTGCCACACTTACAAATCCCTTTTTTTCAAATCGTGACTTATAAGCGGATTTAACCTCACAATGTGCACGAAAATAGGCTTTGTCATTTCTAAGACCGGAAAACGTCATAGCGTACTATTTTTAGAAGGTCCGCGGACAAATATTGCTTAAAACATGATAGCTTATAGTGTGTTTCAGCATATCGTTCGGGCGATCCTTGTATCTAGAGTTACTGTTACATATGACGTTCACGCAATGAAGTCGCATTTGAGAAAACAGAAGTAAAAAAAAAATGTGTAAAATATTTCGTAAAATAGAGTTGTAAACAAGTTTCAGGAACACTTCGCTAACATAGTAATACTGAACAGTGTTGACATTTTGTCCGCGCTGAGTACCCGGATGATCAGTAATGGTGAAATCAGTTCTATTAATAGATTTCCGCCATTAAATGACAAGCCCTATTAAGAAGACACAGAAACGTTCACTGACGCTCTATCATGAAAAGAAATCAATGACGTCTCGTTCATACCACATATCTCCATCTTAGACAAACTTGTGTCCATTAAATTTTAACTAAGTGCAGGGTCGTCTCATTTAATAAATACCAAAACAAAATTATTTTAAAATAAATTTAAAAGAAAAGAATTTCTGCCAAGGACGAGTTAAAACGCACTAAAAAGTAGACAATAGTTTAAAATTTCTTACTCAAAGTAAGACTGGGCAGGCGTGTAAATGAGGACTCTATGTAGCCAAAGTAAGGCTGGGCAGACGTGTAAATGAGGACTCTATGTAGCCAAAGTAAGACTGGGCAGGCGTGTAAATGAGGACTCTATGTAGCCAAAGTAAGACTGGGCAGACGTGTAAATGAGGACTCTATGTAGCCAAAGTAAGACTGGGCAGGCGTGTAAATGAGGACTCTATGTAGCCAAAGTAAGACTGGGCAGACGTGTAAATGAGGACTCTATGTAGCCAAAGTAAGACTGGGCAGACGTGTAAATGAGGACTCTATGTAGCCAAAGTAAGACTGGGCAGGCGTGTAAATGAGGACTCTATGTAGTCAAAGTAAGACTGGGCAGACGTGTAAATGAGGACACTATGAAGCCAAAGTAAGACTGGGCAGGCGTGTAAATTAGAACTCTATGAAGCTAAAGTAAGATTGGCAGACGTGTAAATGAGGCCTCTATGAAGCAAAAGTAAGACTGGGCAGACGTGTAAATGAGGACTCTATGTAGCCAAAGTAAGACTTACAGGCGTGTAAATGAGGACTCTATGTAGCCAAAGTAAGACTGGGCAGACGTGTAAATGAGGACTCTACGTAGCCAAAGTAAGACTGGGCAGGCGTGTAAATGAGGACTCTATGTAGCCAAAGTAAGACTGGGCAGACGTGTAAATGAGGACTCTATGTAGCCAAAGTAAGACTTGGCAGACGTGTAAATGAGGACTCTATGTAGCCTAATAATGCGATTTGAATGTAGACGACACTTACATATGTTTGTTGTTTTTTTTTAAATTAATATTTGAAAATATTTTCTGCACAGATTTGCTTCGTGTAATGCATTTTAAGAAATTTTCATACATTTTCTAGTTTGTTATAGTGCTCTAACGCGTCTTTGAAAGAAAATCTTTTTTTTTTAAATGTTTTTTATTTTTATTAAAATAGCGGGGTTTTTTTCTACTTATGAGTATTAAAATTGACAAAAGTGCAATTATTTACCTTTTAAAGCATTGATTACCCACAAAACCCCCGGATAAAGTTAATTAAATCTTGACGTAAGCATAGAACTAAAAAGTAGATCTGAACTTACCCAACCACCCGTTCACTCAACGAAGCAGAGACGCCGAGGTCCACCACGATCATTTGAGCGACACTGTCAACGAGTCTCCGTTGACCCTTTATTCTTTTTCAGCAGTTCACCAGGTGAACATTGCACGAGAAAGACTCAATCTTACAATGTACCGTGTGGAAGAACAAAATGCGCTCCACGCGCAGAAGATGGAAAAGCGAGTAAAGTGATAGTCTATAATTATGAATAATTAATATATTTTTTTAAAAATTACATTTACTATGCCCCCCACACACACACACAATTTTTCCCACACTTTGACACACACAATAAATTTTACAGCAGTTTAGTGGGAAAACCCAAGGATTGGTTAAGTGTGAAGTAAAAAAGGGTGTTATGAGGGTGGGGAGGGGGAAAGGGGGTGCGGTAATCAGATATTTGTTTTCCTAACTTGATTTTCATTGGATTCCTTAAACCTCGTTTCTATTGTTTACATCATCCAGAGGACAGGGTATGTAGAACGCAGGGTGTCTAGAACACAGGGTGTGTAGAACACAGGGTAATGTAGAGCACATGGTGTGTATAACACAGGGTGTGTAGAACACAAGGTGTATTAGAACACAGGGTGTGTAGAACACAGGTTATGTAGAACAATTTAAACAAAAAATCTCATATAATCTCTCCAATTGAACTTACTAACCACTCTGTTAACTTACTAGCCACACTGCTAACTTACTAACCACACTGTTAATTTACTAACCACACTGTTAACTTACTAACCACACTGTTAACTTACTATCAACACCGATAGCTTAAAAGGAAAAAAAACCGTTAACTTACGTTTGTCTTAGATCGCTGAATAGATGGATTATCCCATATGCTAATGACGTCAGCCTCAGGCAAGATTAAGACCAATAATTCACTAGTCTTCACTTTTTTTTCAAATACATTTTTACCCCCCCCCCCCCCACCCCC
>CAXITT010000534.1:409578-430874 GCA_964033795.1 Lymnaea stagnalis | reverse complement strand
GTGCCAGTTGATTTATTGTTGGACATAATTTTTGCTCGTGGGGGGGGGGGACACTTGGCTTTCCGGGGGGGGGGCAGTGATATAGCTGAAAGAAACCCTGATTGTTATAGAATGCGACTTGAACAGTATTTGCCACAAATGCTGCGTTTTCTGATGTATTTAAACACCTATAATTCCCGATATCAGGGTTATTGTACAGAAGGCCTCTTATTTATTTGTTGGCGTGCCTCACTATAATTTTTCTAGGTATCTTGAGTTCTAGACAGTAAATTGAAAATAAATTCAAACATACGCATTGTAAGTGGAATAATGTATCAGTGTGCTGTTATTATGAAGCATTTGTTATCAAGCAGTTCGAAGAATTTATTGCCCCACTGTGATTTTAATTTTCAAAAGCAAGGGCCGCTATCGATAAACACTTAAACTAATGATATATTCTAACAAAAAATAATAATAATAGATAAATAAATAAATAATTAAACCAGTTCCAGGAAGATCTTGCGTTAAAGGCTTGAACGCGTTATAGGTTACCCACTTCTTCTTCTTCTATATATTAAGGCCCCACGATCAATTTATTGATCATTTTTGGCTTCTCTGCATGTAGAGGGGATTTGCAATGTTTCTGTGCCTGGTGTTGATGAGGACATTTCACTGATTTCCAGTGCCACTTTGTGAGGGAATTATGCACTGTGGGTTTGAAGGCTTGAGGCAATAGACACAAATGAGCCTAGTGTAGTCGCCTCCACTGTTTCTTTTGAAGCTTGTTCCAGTCCCTGACTGTCTTGGACCTCCTCCAACCTGTCAATGCTCTTCTGGATAAATGGGTCCCAGACTGAAGATGCATAATCTAAAACCGGACGGACACTTTCTACCTTTGTAGAGTAATGCTGGGAAATGTAGCTATAAATTTAAAATAATAATAATAAATTTAAAACTGTATGTAGGCCTACATGATGACAGTTTAAGTTACATCAAACTATTGATTTAGGATAAATTGGATACCTTTATTTGAGTGAAATTTTTTTTAACGAAAACCCAATAAAATTTTATTCTTTTACTGCTGGGATTCCAAAATATTTTCTACATTTTATTGTTATATAAAATATGTTAGATGTACTAATTTCTTAAGTCTTTAGTTCAACATTTATGTGAAGTTTTACAAATTAGTAGGCTATAACTATGTTAGCTAACATTGTGAAGATCACTTGGTCCGGATAAACCCATATTATTTTGCCTTTTTATATGTAGACATCAGAACACACAATATTAACTGTAAAATGTTGGGACTTTTTTTTGGATGGTGGTGGGTGTGGCTTGGGGGGGGGGGGTGTATTTAATCTTTGGCCTTAAAACAAAAGTTAGACCTGGCTACTCTTTTTTATTAAACTTTGATTTCGTGACCCGTTTCCGTTACACGAGATTACAGAAGAGCTCCGATTATCTAATCAACACAAGATTATAATTATATTGTAAGTCAACGCGAATGGTGCTTTTTAAACTTTTAAAAATAATTTTAATAACCCATCTTTACCCTGTACCTAGTAATAGATATTATAACTACTGGCCTTTTGAGCTATGAGTACCGAATTCGATAATATTAATTAGCGCTTTTGAGACTTGATATGTAGTTACAGTTAAGTTAAGTATAATAATGAATGGATTGTATGTATAGTATAGTACAGTACAGGCATAGGCTTTTGCGGTTTTGCAATTGCCAAAGAAAGGCAAGTAGGCTTTGGAGTTTGCATTTAATTTTTACATTCATGCAGACTCTGTATTAGGGATTACCATAGCCATAGTATACTATAATAATTATATTTTTACTAGAATATATGACCCGATGCTACCGGCAGGGACGTAATTTGGCTAGTGTTGGTTTTTGCCCCTGCCTTGAAATGACGTTACTATACTCCATAACTATTTACCCTACGCTCTACACCTTAATATTAAGCTGAAGCCTTATTGCTCCCGCTAAGTACAATTTTGTTTCTTTAAAAATTGTCAAAGCATGTCCTTAAACTTAGGCAGTGTCTACACGTCCGGCGACGTCTATCTCCCGCACTATGTGTCCGGCGACCAAGTCACATGACCGCCGTAACAAAGTGGCGAGAGATATCGTGTCGATCAGCCTTGTCACGTGACTGCGAATAATTCAAAACTATTGTTAATTTTAAAATCTATTTCTCTACCAAGTAATGTACTGAGTATCTTGAATGCAAATAATAGAAAAAGAAACTTAAGTGAAAGTGGCTTGTAAACATTTTTGTTTAGTTTGTTATTTTTTGTGTACCAGTAATCCATAAAATAAATTAGGGGCCAGTGTGGCAACCAATAAAAGTTAAAGATTTCATTTTAAATTATTTCAATTGCTACAAAATATTTAAAAACTTCTCATGAAACTACTGTTGCTGAGGAACATGATAATATAAATATATACAAAATATTTTAATTAAAATGGGAAGAAAAAAAACGACCCTATCCCCGGTATAGATCCTCAAACATTCCTATCGTCAAGCACCCACCCTACCACAAGACCAGACAAGATATACTAAATCGTATTTCGTTTGGAATTATAAAAACTACTAGCCGTCCGGCCATGTCCGGCGGTCACGTGACAAGTCGCCGGACGTGTATCTTGCGTACTACACGTCCGGCGCGCCGGACGTGTAGACACTTCGTTAAACTTAAGTCAAAATAAAAAATGTATATGATATGTCATTTTTAATGTCTATAAACAGAATTCAATATTATATTGGTATCAAGTATCAATCATCATTAAAATTTTAACCAAACCCTTGCATCTCTTCTATCCGAAAATTGCAAAACACAGTATTCTTTTATATAAATAAGAAATAAGCCCATTAACTTTTCATGTCTGTAACAACCTTGGGTGTTTTGTAATGAAATTTTATTCGTCTAAAAAAATTCACACCCGAATTCACACACACATTTCAAGAACTTTACCTTTCACAAAGTGGAAACAAAACTATTTACATATTTTTTAAAGCAATTCTTAACCAATCTTGTGCACACCCATAATCTGTAATCTGAAAAAAATATGACGCTGATTTTAAGATTACATTTTTAAGTGTGTGAAATGATTTAAAAAAAAAAATTTTTAGGGTTGGGTATACTAATGTAAAAGTACCCATGGTTTTAATGCCCTTGAATTATATTTTCTTAATTGGTCAAATATGTATTTATTTTTTAACAAAATGTAACACCACTTTTTCATGATTTTTATATCATTTTATTTAAAGATATTGTCATCCACATTAAAATGTACACACCCTAACTGGTCTGATTACAGTTTTATATCTATAGTTTTCTATGTTTAACTTGAAATGTTTTTACTTTTGAGAATTTTCTGACTACTGAAATAGGCCCTGTTTTCTGCAGATATTATTTCATTATTGTAAGTAATTCATTTCTTTCATTTAATGGAGTTCCTAGGTGTTTAAATTGATTTACTTTTTCAAAAGTGTAGTTTTGAATTTTAATGGTTTCATCTATCTTTTCTTGTCTTAACACAGTCATGTATTTTGTTTTTTGATTGTTAACTTCAAGTCCTGCTTGTAGTTGTAGTGATGTGTCTTTTAATTCAATAGAAGCTTTTGATATATCTTTAATACTTTTCCCTAACAATGGTAAGACATCATCATATGCCAGATACTGAATGAGGTTGGCTGTAGAGAGTGCCTATTGGTTTTGTGACTTGGGTTTCCCTCAGAAAGTATCTTGTTATTGTTCTTTGGGTGTCAATAGGTATGTTTATAACTCTCTCCAATGTTAGATTAAATAGCATACAAGATAGTGAGTCTCCTTGTCTTAGGCCTCATCTAATCTGAAAATCCCTTGAAAATTCACCCTGAACATTGATTTTGCTTTATGAGTTGTTAAATGTTATATGTATCAACCTTGTCAGTTTGTTGGGTATGTAAAACTCCTGCAGTTTCTCATAGAGATATTTTCTTTTGATGCTGTTGTAGGCCATTTTATAGTCCACATAGAGTTGATGTACTGGGATATTATGTTAGTAACACTTCTCTAATAAATAGGAATCTGATAAGAAAAATCTGATCAGTCATTTATAGATTTTTGTCACACACTGGTAGTCACCTAGTCTGTGTTCAGTGTACGGTTGTAGTCTTTTGGCAATTAGTTTTGTCAGTATTTTGGCCCTCCATGTCTAGGTTGATAATTTTCATTAGCCTTAAAATTTTCTGCCCATCTCTCCAGTACTTTACTATTTTCCGTAATTAATTCTCCATCATTCCTCTCAAACATTTGAGGTCAGGTTTGGTTCCATTCTTTTTATCTTTAATCTTACTGTAAATTCCTCTGATATTTCCCCCACTTGATAAGTCTTCTATTTCTTTTAGTTTAGCTTTTCCCAATAACCTTTTTTCTTCCTTCACATTTTTGCTACTTTCCTTCTGTCTTGTATTTCTTGTTCTCTTTGTATCATGGTCATTTGTGCCTTGTTCCTTTCTTTGACAGTCTCTCTGAATTCATTATCAAATCAGCCTACTCTACTGTTAGTTTACTGAAATCCTTCTACTTTTTCAGCTGATCTTTTCATTGCATATTTTATCCTATCCCACTCTTCAATTATGTTGTTTTCCCTGTTTATTTCCTCATGTGATGCTTCTAGTTGTGCTTCTACTTTCTTTCGTTAAGCTTTTGCGGTTCTTTGGTGGGTATTTGTTATAATTTCGTTTTTCTCTTTGATTTTGGCCATTGTGTATTATAGTATTACGCTTATTCTCTGCTTATATTTAAAACTTACAAGTAAATGGTCAGAGTCTGCATCTGCTCCTCAGTAGCTTCTTACATCTAGTATGTCTGATCCATGCCTCCATTTGATTAGAACATGGTCGATTTGGTTGTGATTCCATCTGGTGAATTCCAAGTAACTATGTATATTTTTGTGTGGAAACTTGGTGCTGCTGT
Organism: Lymnaea stagnalis; assembly: GCA_964033795.1. Taxonomy (NCBI): domain Eukaryota; kingdom Metazoa; phylum Mollusca; class Gastropoda; family Lymnaeidae; genus Lymnaea; species Lymnaea stagnalis. The sequence continues at coordinate 425,921 of CAXITT010000534.1, read as the reverse complement.
CATCCCTTTTCCTGAAGCAAAGTCTATGGCTCTGAGTTTGGTCCACCCCAGTTATTTTATTTCACCAGTACTCCCCATATCTGGTGGGCTTTCCTCTATCTACCACCTGGGTAGGGGCTCGATGGAATATCAGTATCTCCGCTTGAGAGTATCTCTGCACTTGTTAATTGAACTTATTCTACTGACAATGTGATTTTTGTTATCCATGAAAGTGGCATAATACCTAACTAATTAAATACACTGTAAATTCAAAAACTGGTAAAATAACTTCAATTTAACACAGTTAAAAAACAATATTATTGGGTTGTTCATTGAAAAGCAACATGGCACTTTTTATTTTATTAAAAATAATCATTGTTGAATTTTTACCGATTTCAATCAAAATCAAACATTGTTTTTCATAATATATAATTTATTTATAATTCATAAAGCAATCAAATTTTAGGAGAAACTAAATAGATTAGCAATTAGTGTTTCTCATTTCCAAAAATTTTGCCTATAAATTCTTTATTGAATATAATAATATATAAACTGAATTAAACAATAAAAGTAATAAAAGAGTGTTTAAAAAAAATTAATTGCTTTATTTGTAGAGTCCTTTCGTCAAATGAAAAAATATTTTACGGGTTGTCGAGAGATTTAAATAATTTCTTTATTTTCCCCTGTTTAGCCATTGCTATAACTAGCTAATAATATCCTAATTATTAATTAAAGGACTGCATTCATGCTAAGTAAAATAATAATATTCTTGTTAAGCAAATGTTGGATAAGACTGCGTGTAGAAGATAACTTGTATTCATTCTTTACACTATACAAATTGCAAATTCTAGTTTTGAATTATTAACAAAATATTTACTATTGCTAGCAAATGTTTCTAAAAACTTGTAATAATAATAAGGGGTTCGTTTTGATTTTTAAAAAAAACAATATAAAATGTTAAGCTGAAGAAGGCTTCACGCCCACATGTTTATTGTTTTGTTACATCCTTTTATAGGGTTTTCTCTTACCTTGTTTTACATATTTCCTTTTAACTAACCTGATTGCAGTCTCCCCCATTGTTATCATGACACACGAAAAGCTTGGTATAATCAAATTACACCAGCTCAGATTATCAGCTGAAATCATAGACTAATAGAAAAAAAAGGATTTGAGTGACAATTTCAATCATGGCATATAATATTTCTCTATTTACGATTATATTAAACTGAAAAATCTAGTTTCCTTATATTTATTGCCAAGAATTTACCTAGAAAATGCTAGAGAGCTTAAGTTACAGAGCTTACTAAATCAGTGAAATTAACTGGTTTTTAAAGGTCCTGCCTTAGAGCGACATACTATTATGACAAACTGTGTCTTTCTGAAAGTAAAAATACCAGTTTAACTACATAAAGTTATACTCTAAAAGTTTGCACCTGGGACATTAGTGGGAAATTTAGTTGACAAAAAATCATCCAGGATAATGTTTGATAAACCTATTGGAAATGGGAGTAACAGCTGTTTTGAATAAAATAAACTCATGAATTGCATGTTGGTTAGGTTTATTGATTTTTTATGGGATCATGTTGAATGCACTATAGCCTACAGTAACAGGAAGCCTATTTCATATTGTAACAAAATGTGACATAAGACAGCACAATGAAAAAATGTTACCCTAAAAATTCTAGGAGTGGAGTGAAAGTAATTAAAAATTATGGGAGGGCATTGTAGGAGCACATGTCCTCAACAATCATGGGGTTCAGAACATTACCATGTGTTCTAATGCCTAAAGTAAACTGTTGGCAGATTATATATCTAAAGATTTAAAATGAAACTTATCAGCACAGTGTGATTGTCAATTACTATTAGAGTTAATTTCAATTATATTGGATTTAACACAAAATATTAACGCAAAGAGCCAAAAAATTAGAGCAGTCATTTTGAATAAATTTATATTTGTGTAAAGTCTCAACAATTCATTTATTTCTCAACATAAAGTAACAATAACACTGTAACAGAAACCCCACAAATGTGATATTTGTTCAGCGGCTTTTTATAGAGGTTCACATTTAATTGATCACAAAAGGATACATACTACTGGAGATAAGCCCTATAATTGTGATATTTGTTCAGTTGCTTTTGCTGCAGTTTCAACTTTAACTGTGCACAGAAGGAGACATACTGGAGAGAAACCCTACGAATGTGACATTTGTTCTGCTTCTTTTTTCTACAGCTTCACATTTAACTGTCCATAAGCTGAGACATACTGGAGAGAAACCCCTCCAATGTGACATTTGTTCTGCTGCATTTGCTCGTAACTCGGACATGATTTGGCACAAAAGAAAACATACAGGAGAGAAACCCTACAAATGTGACATATGCACTGAGGCTTTTGCTTTAGGTTCCCAATTAACTATACACAAATGGAGTCATACAGGAGAGTCACCATACAAGTGTGACATTTGTTTGACTTCTTTTACCTGTGCTGCACATTTAGTTGAACACAAAAGGATACATACTGGAGACAAGCCTTACAAATGTGACAGTTGTTCTGCTTCCTTTACTAGAGCTTCACATTTAACAGTCCATAAGAGGATACATACTGGAGAGAAACCATATAGTTGTGACATTTGGTCTGCTACATTTCCTCACAGATCTTATATACACAAACGAAAACACACTGGAGAAAAACCTTACAAATGTGATGTTTGTTCTGCTGCATTTGTCAGTAGTTCACAGTTAAACAGGCACAAGAGATTACGTATACGTGAGAGACCTTTCAAATGTGACATGTGCTCTGAAGCCTTTGCCAGTAGCTTCCAGATGACTCGACACCAAAGAAAACGTACAGTAGAGAAACACTAACAATGATTCATTTCTTCTGCTGCCTCTAACTTTACTGATGTCAGTTTAAATTGTATTTATGATCTGATGCATTTGTGAGCAGATTTGAGATATGGTAGCTTGGCATAACAATACGTACGGTTGATAGAGGAGGTAAATCTATTAAATGTGATATTAGTTCTTCTGCATTTGCAAGGCTTTCTAAAATAAATCTTCACTTTAAACTTTTTAAAAAATTGAAATAAACCCAAGTTATGAGATATTTCATCTGTTCATAAATAAGTAGATCTCATTTTACCTGACCATAAGAAAACTTGCATGAGGGAAACCCTGATTATTTTAATTTGTTGTGAGCTCTGCTTTTTTTTTTTTTTTTTTTTTTTTTTTTTTTTTTTTTTTTTTTTTTTTTTTTTTTTTTTTTTTTTTTTTTTTTTTTTTTTTTTTTTGCGAAAGTTGTGCTTAATGATAATGAACTATACAAGAGAAACTTTGCAAATGTGACATCTTTTCTGCTTCTTTTGCTTGTGCTGTAGCTCTTACAGGTATTTGGTTTGACCTAAGTTCCCTTTAATTTTCTTGTCAGAGAGGTTGCCCTCCAGGCATTTTCTTGTGGCCGTGGTCTATGGTAACATTTATCAAGTTCCAAGCGTTCTCAAGTCAATGGTGTCCTTCACTTAAATGTTTTTAATGACTTTTATAGGCCAAGTAGTAGTAAAATATTCATACAATTCAGTTTTGTCACTAACCTGAGTGTCTTCAGAACAGTCTCTATTATTAATATTAATAATTCCATAGCTTCTGTTATTAGGCATTCATTCACCTGTTAAGTCCCGGAGTGATGACCTGGAAAAAACAAAGAGAGAAATCATTGTTAATTCCGTGGGGTGTCTTTGCCCCATTGATGGGTGAAAAAAAAACACGCAATAATGATATAATATTCCGTACATTGATACATTTTATTTATTTTGATTTTTCAATAATAATTTCTGAAGTAGACTATTCTTTATTATTTCACATCTTGTAATTTTATAATAGTTTATTAGTACCGGGTAATAGATAATAAAAAATTGATCTCTTAGTTCGAATTCAGCTTATATTCATGTCTTTTGTTTGGTTGTTCTTTTTTAAACACTCAGCCACACACACACACATATATATATATTTAAATATATCAGTACACTAACAAAAGACACATATTAAAAATTAAATTGTGTTTTAAATATTCTGTGTTTTATTTTTGTTTGGCTACTCTGACTAAAGCTCAAATTTTTTTTACCCATTTCCAAAAGTGGTGGTGGTGCCAATATTTATAGATGCAATCTGTGTGGAATGTATGTGTCAATACCTATAAAAAATGGTTGCCTGTACACTAGTCGGCATTCAGGATTGATAGCGGAGTTGGTGAAAACTATTTCTTAAGCGAATTTTATTGTACTATTTCACATGAAATTGTTCCATCAGTGCTGACTCCCAAAAGGAGACACCTCATTGCAATTGTCAGAAATATATCTGAAAAAAACAGGTAAATGAATTAACGGTCGCAGGGAGATAAGGTCAATCTTGATGAAACCAGAGTGTGTGATAAATCCATTTTCAGCGGTTCGTAATTCAGCTTAAAATGAAAATAAACTGAAGCCAATGTTTCAGGACTCGTACTTTAAGCTTTTGATTTTCAAGAAAATTTCATGTCACTATCCTGCACTGGAGAAAGTTATGTGTAATAGTAGACAATTTGCTGTATTTCGATTATTCATCATGGTGGAATGTGATTTTAGTAGGCTTGTTCAACTTAACTGATACCCTAACTGCAAGCAAAGAAATCTACTTCAAATTTTTGAAAGTGCAGAACAAACTACAAAGTCTTGTTACGTTAGTTTACAAAATGTATCATATTTTTTTTACTAACCCTAAACAACGGATTAAGAATATTTTAGCAGTGTAGAAGTTAGTTACCGGTACTATTACTAACTAAGTGTAATAATTTATCTAAATTTTTTGCTTAATAGTGACCCTGTTTGAAGCAGATGTTGTATTTTGGTGACTGGGGTGACGTTTCTTATTAAATTATAGTGAGAAAGTTGGTTTTCCTGATTTTCCACAGTTCTTTCCCCATAATTTTTAAACGCTAATATGAGCTGACATGTTAATTTATGTTTTATTTAGTTTCACCTTCTTTACCTTTCTAAACATTACGATTTGAAATTTGACTGTTAGTGTTTTCAGATTTCTGGACATCGCTATTTTGCTGATTTAGTTGAGTTTAAACTTTCATTTTAAGGTACTATAGTTTATTTCCCTGTGAATTTAATTTGTATACATTTCAAGGATAAAAAGGTTCATTTTATGATGTTGGTGGAAGTTATAAATTATAAAGTTAAATTAAACTGTTAAAGTAATTTTTATTTTTTGCCTTTCACAGGATGCGGAAAAGTCACCCCACAGAGTGAGACAATGATTTTTATAGCTTTTTCTTTGTTTTTGTTTTTCCAGGTCATCATCTCATGACTTTAGAAGAGAATGCCTATTCACAGAAGCTATAGAGAATAGAGACTATTCTGAAGGCACCTCAGACCTCAGCTTAATGATGAAGATGAATTGTAAAAGAAAATCTACCACTGGGGCTCTAACTATAGAAGTCATCTAAAAGTAAAAGACACCATATAATATGACTTGAGAACTCTCTGAACTTGGTAAATGTTACCATAGACACTAGAAAATACCTGGGCCTGGGGGGCAATCTCTCTGTCATCTCAATTAAAGGAAAGCACTTAAAAATAAGCACCCTTGGGAATTACTCCACTAGAAAAAACTGACATTAGGCCTACATTTTTTATTATGGACCAATCTTGACAAAGGCGAAATCTCTTTGAAAGGATTAAAGGGTAAAACTCTTCAAGATGGCTGAATTGATAATTTCGTAACATGATATCAAGATGCTGTTTTCTAAAGAACAAGATAATAGATAAGCTGAAATATAGGAAAGACATGACATTACAGTGAAAGACATTACAATCTACTATGACAAATTAAAGGTATCATTAGAGGACATCAATGGCAAAAATGATGATAAAGGTTTGCCTCAAAAGAAAAGATCACAGAGGATCATTTTTTTTATGTGTCACTGGTGATATTATTCCCCCCTCCCCCCAATCTTTCATTACCGGTACCACAAAATATTATGATCAAACAGTAAATATAGAAAAGAAAATGGCCATTTGTTTGTATTTATATTCTACACGTATTGAGCTGTCTTTCATTTAAAAGGGCAAAGTCACCCCATTTTTCCTTGTCCTTTGGTTGAAAAATCTAAAAAAAAATACTTATAAATCAAATAACCTAATAAAATTATGACCAAAAAAAGTTTGAGAACCGCTGCTCTATATTTATATAGAAATGTGCTAACAGTATTAAAAACAAATTGAAACAAGACTGTTATTTAATTTTTAAAATATTTGTAGTTGTTAAATTTTAACATAAAATCTATTGTCTTAAAATGTGTCCTATGTCATTTAAATTCATATAAGTTTTAATGCAGTTAATAGGTTACAAACCCCAGAAATTAGTTACTTTATTATTTAAAAAAGTCTAAACAGGTAAACAAACACTAAAATTAAAATTTCTCATCTTTTTATCAGTTTTTCAAGTGTTAATTTTTTATTTTTTTTTATACAGCGTACAGAGTAACTAAATAGATTATGTAGTAATTTAGCGTTCCCGAGTTCCGGTTGACAAGTCTGCTGTGGCTTGCCGATTAGGAAGCCTTGGCCACCGACCACCTCGGCGTGTACCGGGAAACATAACTACTTGGCACGCCCCGCGTGGGCAGACAAAGGGTGTGCTCGGTACCTGCCGTACATAAAACAGCTACTACAGGGCTGCCGGTTGTGATATTTCACAGTCGGAAAGTTAGGCAGAGCCAGGGTAGGGATCATGATTACAAGTTGCCGTTGACGGGTATGAGGTCAGAGGCGAGGGTGGTAACCTCTGGCCGAGGATTCAAATAATGCAGCCTTGAGAACGCTGCCCCTAGGCAACCGTTTCGTCCCAGCTACAGCGTGAACTAGTCGTGTTGTGGAAACCCACTGTGGAATCCCTCTTATAGGGCGTCTAACGCTTCCCTGGGATGGGTGGGGGAAGATATTAGGACGTAAATTTTTCCATCCCGACTCCTGAGAAAGTCGACCGAGTGCACTATTTAAACGCATAGTGTCGGGTCGAACGGGTGCCTGCTGGATGGGGCGGCCCCCGGGCGGGGTCCTGGTCGAGCGCCCAGGAGGGGGACTTGGGTGGGGGGCCCGTGTGGGGGCCGTCCTGACGAGTGGGCATCTCCACCGTGCCGCTCCGCGGCCCGATACGTCGGCCCGGGGAGGGGTAATTTGGGGGGGGGGGCATAAGAGTCTAGACTCGCCCTGCTGACGCCATTTCTTAATGTAACATTTCGCCCAGGAGGGGGACTTGGGTGGGGGGCCCGTGTGGGGGCCGTCCTGACGAGTGGGCATCTCCACCGTGCCGCTCCGCGGCCCGATACGTCGGACCGGGGAGGGGTAATTTGGGGGGGGGGGCATAAGAGTCTAGACTCGCCCTGCTGACGCTATTTCTTAATGTAACATTTCAGTAATTTAGCAAAATGTTATTACAAATGCACAATTTATTTTCTTCAAATTATTACATTTTTTCCCCCAGATGTTTTGAATTAACAAAGAATCCTGGATTCTACTGCATCCTAAAGACGAATCAAATAAATGCATACAGATTCAATGAAAAGGTTTTAACTGTTTATTAACCAGTATGGAAGAAGTTGATGATTTTAAATTTATTCCCAGCCTAATTAGAAAGGATCTTGATGTTGTTCCAAAGGTAGAAGTGGATACAGACTTTCATCAATTGCTAAAGAAAGAGATAGATAACAGTGTTAACCTAAGGCCAGATAAAGAGGGGGACAGCTTTGCGCTGGCCCATGCCAGAATAAAACAGGAGCCAGGATTTTACTCTGTGTCACAGTTTGAATCAGGTCCAGATTTGACACCGCATGCAGAATGTAATTCGTTTCACATCTCAAAAAATTTAACAGCAGATCAGTTGGCCTGTGGTAAAGAATTTTCTTCAACTTCTTATTCTTATGTTGAACAAGGGAAGGGACTACGTCAGCAAGATGGTAAAATTACTATTTCCTTATCAAACCAGGAACCGGGAAAAACACATGTCGCTGCAGATGGAGAACTGGATACTGGGAAAATAATGTATGACTGTGACACTTTTAAAGCAGCTTTTAATGATATTTCACAGTTTGTAGCACCCACAAAGTCATGTGATGAAATACAATCTTACAGTTGTGACACTTGTTACCAGAAGTTAACTGTACGCAAAAGACAACAACCACCAGATGATCCATACGCATGTGGCATTTGTTCAGCTGATTTTGGAAGTGCTTATGAAAAAGCTAGACACATGAGAAGACACACTGGAGAGAAACCCCACAAATGTGACATTTGTTCTGCTGCATTTGCTGAACCTTACAATTTAACTTTACACAAAAGGAGACACACTGGAGAGAAACCCTACAAGTGTGACATTTGTTCGACCACGTTTGCCGCGGTTTCATCTTTAACTGTGCATAAGCGGAGACACACTGGAGAGAGACCCTACAAGTGTGGCATGTGTTCTGCTACTTTTGCTTCAACCTCACATTTAACGGTACACAAGAGGAGTCATACTGGAGAGAGACCCTACAAGTGTGATATCTGTCCTGCTGCATTTGCTATCAGCTCTCATATGACTCTACACAAAAGAAGACACACGGGAGAGAAACCTTACAAATGTGACACATGTTCTGATGCATTTGCCAGTAGATCACAGATGACTCTACACAAAAGAAGACACACGGGAGAGAAACCCTACACATGTGGCATCTGTTTTGCTTCCTTTATTGAAGCCTCAACTTTAACTATACACATAAGAAAGCATACAGGGGAGAGACCCTACAAATGTGACTTTTGCTCTGCAGCCTTTACTGCAGTTTCAGCTTTAAACGTACACATAAGAAAACACACAGGAGAGAAACCCTTCAAATGTGACATTTGTCCTGATGCTTTTGCTAAAAATTCAGATTTAACTGTACACAAAAGGAGACACACTGGAGAGAAACCCTTTAAATGTGACATTTGTCCGGCTGCTTTTGATAAAACATACGATTTAACTGTACACAAAAGGAGACACACTGGAGAGAAACCCCACAAATGTGACATTTGTTCTGCTGCATTTGCTGTTAGGTCTAGTATGTATTCACACAAAAAAAAGCATACAGGGGAGAAACCTTAAAAATGTGACATGTGTCCTGATGAATTTGCTAATAAATCACAATGAATCGTCACAAAAAAGACATACAGAAAAAGAAGAAGAAAAATTAGAAATGTGACATATGTTCTCATGCAGGAATTAAATAATTTAAAAAGCCATTAATCAAGAGATTAACCGAGAGACCTTTGATTTGCTGTATTCGTTAGTACCCCATAGTGTAGATCTCCAATTACTTGACCGTAAGAAAACCAAGAGAACGGACACCCTAAAATAATTTGAAGTTTTCGCACTGCTTTTTTAGCTCATGTTGCAGATTTAATGAACTGTACACAAAGACACTGAATTGCCTATGAACAAAAATTTGCTATGCTAAGACTCTAGTAGGAGTATAGAATTCAATGAGAGAAAGTAATTTTATACATTTTATTGCATGTAAATCCATTGACTGTATTCTAGTATTCATAATGCATGCAAGAGTTTGTCTTTTCCAAGTTTGTAAGTTCAGATCTTATTTGAAGTTAAAGTATTTGGACTCAATAATAAAAAAAAAAATTAACAAGACTTTCTGTCCGGTGGCTTTTTAGTTTGCTCTCAGTTTAGTTAGTACCCTGCTCTGGTGGCACTCTGCTGTTGTACCTACGATAGGGTAATACCTAACTGCCATGTCTTTTTCCTTTTTGCTTTTTACAATTATGTTAAAATCACTTCCTTGCTACTCCTCTTTACTTTGTTTTTTGTCTGGTTTTAGCGCCCTCTCCTATTTTTCTGTTTTAGGTAGGATATGTATATTTATTATGTAAATTTAATTTATACTTATTTAAATGTGTTGTGTTTGTCTGTACTGATGAAAGCATGTGCCGAAACGTTTACTTGTGTGTAATGTATAATGATTATTAAAGGGTAACTTTTATTGTTATATTGACACAATGTGTTCGTGTCTTATTAATCTAGGGTAATAAGGGGAGAGACTGCAATCAGGTTAGCACAATATAAAATGAGTAAAACAAAGTGGGGTTAAACCTGAAAAAAGGAACGCAACAAAACAACGAACGTGTCGGCAGAAAGCCTTCGTCAGCGAACAAAACAACAGAAAAAACGGTATAAAAATTTTTTTAAAATAGCACTAAGCTTAGAAGTAGTATCTGTGGGCAGCAAAAGCAAATGTGCTATTTCCACATTTCTATTGCTGTCCACGGATACTTTTTCTAAGCTAAGTGCTATTTTTTTTATTCTTATACCGTTTTTTCTGTTGTTTTGTTCGCTGACGAAGGCTTTCTGCCGACACGTTCGTTGTTTTGTTGCGTTCCTTTTTCAGGTTTAAACCTCCTTTGTTGCACCTACGATAGTGGCTTGCTTGAAGATATTGATTGTTTAGATTATTTTTGCGTTCATAAGTGTATCGTATTTTTTAAAAATTATTTAGAGGGGCACTGTGATATTTTGAAAACAAGTTTCATCAGCAATATCCCATGAACTATTGATGCTATTTCATTGGGGGGAAGGGGGGTGGTTTGGGGGTGGCAAAATTGTGTAAGTCATTTTTGGATGGCCTTGAAGTCCGAAATATGTTTTTACTTTAATACTTTAAATTATTTCGTTATGCATGTTTTTTGTTTTTTTTGCCCGATTTATGCTTTGGAATTTTTGCTTTGTTTAATGAAAGTGTTTTGGTGTCGAGATTAACTGATACACTTTGTTGCTATAATTATAATTTTGTGGATAACGTTTTGAAAGTAAGTGCTTTTGGGGCCATCCTTAAAAGACGTCACGCGTCTAGGACTAGGGGGAGGGGTCACATTTTGGGAAGAGGGGAGGGGGGGTAAGCAATGTGACGTCACATTAAAAAAATGTGTGCGTGGGGGGGGGTGGTGGAATTGCACCTAATAACTCTAAATTACAGTCATTTTTAGAGTTATTCATTCTTTCATACAACAAATATAATTATTTTATTTTTAAACAACGAGCCCTGAATCAGTCCAGGTATACGAGGTCCGAAAAATGGCCTCTGATCAAGTTACAGGCCTCCATGGAGGAGGCGCATAGGGGTGTAGTGGCAGTTGTAAGAATTTATGTCGACATGTGGAGACGGGAGTCCTAGAATTAGGACTGCCATGTGAAATATGATGGTGTCAGTGTCATGACATCAGAGGGAGTGTGTGGGTTATAATGTTGGGACAATTGGGTTATATGAGCGAGTGTGCACTGTTTTCAAGTCATGGACAGTTGCGTGAAATTTAGGTGGTAAAAAGGGGAGACAACGATTTTGAGGTGCAGAGGGAAACAGGCATCTGCAGAATGAGGGTGTGAAAATAGAGCGAGCGACTGAGAGGATAGTATTTTTTTTTTTTAGATGGATTATGATTAGCTGTGAGATGTTTTGCCTGATGAGAATATTGTTGTGAGAGGACCGGTAAACGTAATGCTGTCAGAACAATGCCGATCCAGGGGTGGACTGGGCCGCCGGGACACCGGGAAGATTCCCGATGGGCCGCTAGGACCGGTGATATAATAAAAATAAAAGTCATGAAGATAGGGCCGCTTTGATTTTTTCCCGGGCCGCTTGAACTCCCCAGTCCAGCCCTGTGCCGGTCCGCTAAGCACCGTTTGTAGAACGCTGCTATACGCTCCACCCCATCCAGATAGAGAGCTACTTAAATTAAAAAACAAAAAAAAAAACTTTTCTTTGAAATCAGAAGCCCCCCCCGGCCTTTTTTTGTTGTAATAATGGCGTCAAAAATCCTCTCCTGTATCAGACCCTCCCCCCCCCCACATCCCACAAAACCCTAGTTTAGTATTGCAAGATTTCCTCCAAAAAAATCATCTCGTGAAAATGTTCAAATAATGACTCTTGTTCTAGGTTTAAGGATAGCCAAATTGAGTATACGTTATGAGATAACTGGATGGAGAGATGCACAGCAAAATGAAGTTGTTCTGGAGAGAAATAAGAATAAGAACGAATACCAAGAATTCAAAAAAATATTTATTTTAAATTGCGTTGAAGCGACACCTTTTTGGGGGTTACTCAGTAGGACAGAACATATCGCCGCCACACAGAATGTGAGTAGTAAATTAATTTATACATAATCATATTTTCACAAAATGTCAACATAATGAAGTTATTTCCCATTCAAATAGGATTGCTGCCCTCTGAACGGCGTAAACCGATTTTACAATGTGTTCGTGGCCTCAAGCCCGGTGCTCTGCTTGTTTTTAACAAAATTATTTTTTGTATATCTCCTCTAACAAGCAATTTGAACGAAAAACGTAGGGGTACACGTGAATTTCTTGGCTGAAAGGGAAGTAACAAAGAAAAAATGTCTTCTTTCTTTGAATAAATGACTGCAGCGACAGCTAACTCTCCCGTCAAGCTGTTCATCAATAAACTGTTTACCTGTTTTAAAATTCGCACTCACGTTCTGTTGTCATGGGTAGGCCTAAAGGCCAGTTGTTCCCCACCCCCCCCCCTCTTTCAACAAGTACAAATTTACGAATGGATAATATCACAAAATACTCAGGGTCGAAAGCTTTTTTTAACAGCTCATTCAGCATGGAATATCCGATTCCAACCACTTTGAGTATCTGACTCCATTTACATGGAATTGGAATATCCTAGTCCAACCTCTTTGCTTATCTGACTCCATCCGCATGGAATATCCGACTCCATCAACTTTGTGTATCTGACTGCATCCACATGGAATATCCGACTCCATCCACTTTGAGTAGCTGGCTCCATCAGCAAGCAATATCCAACTCCATCCAATTTTAGTATCTGACTCCAACCACGTGGAATATAAGACTCCATCCACTTTGAGTATCTGACTCCATCCACATGGAATATAAGACTCCATCCACTTTGAGTATCTGACTCCATCCACATGGAATATAAGACTCCATCCATTTTGAGTATCTGACTCCGTCCACAAGGAATATAAGACTCCATCCACTTTGAGTATCTGACTCCATCCACATGGAATATAAGACTCCATCCACTTTGAGTATCTGACTCCACCCACATGGAATATAAGACTCCATCCACTTTGAGTATCTGACTCTATCCACATGGAATATAAGACTCCATCCACTTTGAGTATTTGACTCCACACTCATGGAATATAAGACTCCATCCATTTTGAGTATCTGACTCCACCCACATGGAATATAAGACTCCATCCACTTTGAGTATCTGACTCCATCCCCCTAGAATATGTTTCATGAGAAATTCACGAATTTTTCTTTTTACTTCACTTCATATTGACACGCGGTAATATATTCCACAATTTCATCAAAATATAGCATTCTACAATTGTATCCACCATCAACATCAGTGGTCGTTAAGCTTGTTTTGATTTTTTGTTATTCTCTTCACCCAGCAGCAAATATCTCCTTGCTATTTTAAAATAGTTTACTTCTAATGCCATACATTGTACCCAAATGTCACGCAACATTCGATCCATCCAATGAAACAAAAGCCTATTACCGCCGGCAGATTCTCCAAGTCAAATCATTTCAAACGCATTTTATTTCTGAATCACATTTTTATTACTAGATACCTCTCTGTACAACGGGAACAGCGTTCACAGTAAATCATGGTAAATTCTGCTACACTGTGTACAACCGCTTAGGATGCCTCATTTCCGCAAATGATGAGACTCATTTTCCTCGAACAAAAACTGAAATATCAAAGTCGGTAAATAGCTTCAATAAAAAAAAAAAAAGCAGGGTCACACTCCAGTATCTGGACATTGAATACAAAGCAGGGTCACACTCCAGTATCTGGACATGGAATACATAAAAAAAACGGAAAAAACAAAGTCGGTAAATAGCTACAAAAAAAAAAAAAAAAAAGCAGGGTCACACTCCAGTATCTGGACATTGAATACAAAGCAGGGTCACACTCCAGTATCTGGACATGGAATACAAAGCAGGGTCACACTCCAGTATCTGGACATGGAATACAAAGCAGGGTCACTTTCCAGTATCCGGACATTGACAATGACAACACAATCCACTCAACATATCCTCTACATTACGGACAAGATGTCATCAGGTTTTAAGACGTAGTAAAACTTTTCAAGAAATTGTTTTTACCCCCTCCATTTGCCAGTAAATAAATTGAAGATGCACCAAATCACAATAAATTGTGGCACAGATTGGGATGCAATGATTGAAATGAAGGGATTCACTTTTCAACGTCTTTGGTTGGAAATGCCGACTGATAGTGTCTGGCGTCTGCCAGGAAATTGCAACAAATTGCACGAGACGATTAAGGCATGATTGTGAGTGATGCTAGTACGACATATGCCCATAAGGGCATGATTGTGAGTGATGCTAGGGACATACGCCCATTAGGGCATGATTGTGAGTGATGCCAGTGCGACATATAACCATTCGGGCCTGATTGTGAGTAATGTCAGTACGACATATGCCCATTAGGGCATGATTGTGAGTGATGTCAGTAAGACATATAACCATTAGGGCCTGATCGTGAGTGATGTCAGTACGACATAAGCCCATTAGGGCATGATTGTGAGTGATGTCAGTACGACATATGCTCATAAGGGCCTGATCGTGAGTGATGTCAGTACGACATAAGCCCATTAGGGCATGATTGTGAGTGATGTCAGTACGACATTATGCCATTTGTCCAATTAGGACTTAATTTTGTGTTTCCATTGACACGGCTCTTTGTCCTTGTTGCTGGCCTTCAACTTTTTTCCTCCACTTTTATCACCGGCAGCCGTTTGAACATAATAAATGTTGTTTTAAAAAGAGGAGAAATAATATAATAGATGCAGCATACGTGCAGATCGTGGAGCTGAAACGAGAGAAGAAAAAAAAGAAGAGATAGAGAATGGGGATAGAGCAGGAGGGGAGTGAGCAGGGGGAATATCCACCCGGTTTGGGGGGGGGGACTTTTTCTTAATGTGGAGTTTGGCATTTTCAGGGAAAGGGGCGAACAAATTATTGTCCCGCCCAAGGCGGCACTAACGCTATTTACGTCAATGAGAGAGAGAGAGAGATAGAGAAGTGGAGAGAAAGGAAGAGAGAGACTAGAAAAGAGAAACGAATTAGAATATATGGTTGCCATCTTTATTGATTACATTAGATACGGTAACCCACTGTTGCATCCAATACTGTAAACACTCAACTCTCCGGAATTCGATTTTTTTTTTTTTTTTTTTAAAGTTAACTAAACTATTATCACGGAGATTCCCCCCCCCAGGTAAAAAAAAAAATATCACTGGAAATACCCCCCCCCCCACACACACACACAAAGTTGTTTTTTTTTCCCATACACCTTTTGTGTCATACAGTTTCGTTTCTTACGTCTGATTTTTAAAAACCTTTTCAGCTCAGTTCAGCTTGAGGCTGCTTTCCATTACGTCGTGTCTTATAAAACGATAATAATTATTGTGTTCTGTTTCTTGTTGTATTTTCATTTGTCCTGTTTGCCGAAGAAGGCTGTAAGCCGAAACGTTCGCATCTTGTTGTCCTGTCTGTTAATTCAAGCTTCAACATACCTTTGTTCTACTATTTCATTATAAAACAATTCATTTCTCCTCCCCCCCACCCCCCCCCCCATCTTTTGCTAATCCAATGGATGTTTTATAAAGGCAAGATCAACTTACGGACATGTGGTTGTGTTTAATTCTTGTCCTTAAATATGTTTTAAAACAAAAGATCTGATTTCAGATTTTAAAGTTAAAAAAATAAATAAATAATTATATATTATTGTATTTCATGTATATTTTGTACACTTTCGCAGATGCCGTGCATTGAGCCACTAATGAAAAACTGACGGATCCATTGTTTAATGATTCACGTCATTGTTTTGTGATTGCTTAGTGCATTTTTGTGTGTGTTTTTGTTGAAATATTCAAGGCAGTGGTTCTCAAGTTACCGGCATAATTCCAAAGGATCCATTCGACGTCGTGGTGATATCGTCAAGATTAAGTTTGGTTACCTTAGAGTCTCCGCGTTAGAATGAGCGCACTGGCGCAAATAAGCGTAGTCACCGACGTTTTAATGGATAAGATCATAGTTTTTAAAGTTATCCAAATCAATGGAAATATGTTTTTATTACATTATACATATTCATTTTCAGCATAAACATTTGGATAAACCTTCTGATAAAAAATAAAATAAATGCAAGACAATGAAATCATTTCTAAAGTGCATAAAATTATCCGTAATATACATCTTAACAGACGACCCCCCCCCCCCCC
>CAXITT010000534.1:388801-408619 GCA_964033795.1 Lymnaea stagnalis | reverse complement strand
TGGGGGTTGATGGGGAGTGGGGGTTGATGGGGAGTGGGGGGTTAATGGGGAGAGGAGTAGAAGGGGAGTGGGGTAGACGGGGAGTGGGGGCTGATGGGGAGTGGGGGTAGACGGGGAGTGGGGTAGACGGGGAGTGGGGTAGACGGGCGGTCGGGGTAGACGGGGAGTGGGGATAGCAAGTACACAGCAAGAGGAATGTGAGAAAAAGATAGTCGCTCACAAACACACAGCTCCTTTCTACAAAACGAATTATTATCAGCTAATATCAAGCTCAAGGGAATATCAGTTTGGAAACAAAACGAAAAAAACAAACCACAACAGCAAACCCATTTGTTGTAAAAGGAAGCGCTACGTTGTACCCGCGCCACGCAAAAGTAAACAAAAAAAATGTCAGAAATAATTCATCAAACATTAGAGCGCATTAGCTGTACTGTCGCCTTTTAGTGTTTAGTGTTCACCGATTCTCTGGAGGTGAGTACTCGTTCGCCCTCTCCACAGAAGATTCCACCATCACCCCACTTCCCCCCCTCAACCCATCGCTAGTGGGACTCACACGACGCAATATTCGAAGTGGGGGGGGGGGAATGGCGCTTTGACGGAGACCGCACACAAGTGCGTGAGGCCAGCGAGTGGACACGGCCGACTGACGGATTCTGGATTAAATTACCCCAGAGCCGGTGGCTTGTTACTGTCAATACCCATCGCGAGTGGGACGCCCCCCAAGCAATATTCGCAGGGGGGGGGGGGGGGAATGGCGCTTTGACGGAGACCGCACACAAGTGCGTGAGGCCAGCGAGTGGACACGGCCGACTGACGGATTCTGGATTAAATTACCCCAGAGCCGGTGGCTTGTTACTGTCAACAAACCAGATTGCCGCTCTTTCGCGGGCCAAGCAAATGATCTCTTGATCTGGCAGTGGGCTCTCGGATCTGTGCAGGACACGAATGGGACGTGTTGGATCGTGATCTCAAAGTCAGAAATATGCGACACAACAAGCTCGTTACATGTGGATAGACTGATACCGTACCTATCCACATGAGATGGACGATACAGCGGATTACACATTCAATCATTCATAGTGTGATTTCAGTGCCATATTTAAAAAAAAAATTATTAGAAGAACATCCATAACGTCTCTGTAAAAAATAAAAAACAAACAAACAACAAAGTGATATCTGACGAATTAAAAAGAAAAATGATTTGAAACGTAGGTTTTGAAAAGAGGATTAACTGCGTTGCAATATAAGGTAGGATGATGACAAGCCTACCTTTAATAGGTTTTTTTTTCCTTATGTTTTATTTCGGCTTACTTTAAAATATATAATGTATTTTCCTTTACAGTATTTTGTCTTAATTTTGTCTGAATTAATCACAAAAATGTCTTTAAACTTTTTTTTTTTTTAAAAGGGTCTATAAGTTAGTTACCAGTGTCGTCAAGTGAAATGTAAGCATTGGGATTATAACATTACAGAATATTTTGTCCTATTTCATTTGAATTCTTCTTTAATGAAATGTCACATTAAGAAATGGCGTCAGCGGGCCGTCGAGCTAATGCCCTTTATGCCCTCCCCAAAGTAGCCCCTCCAAGCCCGGTATCGGGCCGCGAAGCGGCACGTTGAAAAATGTCCCTTTGCCAGGACAGCCCCCACCTGTGTCCGCTTGATCGGGTTCCGCTGGAGGCCACACCAACACAAAGACACCCGGTCAGCCCGACACTGTGTTCGCACACAGTGCACACGATCGACTTTCTCAGGAGTCGTGATGGTAAATGTACGTCCTAATATCTTCCTCCACCCATCCCTGGGAAGCTTTGGACGCCCTTTAAAAGTTTCTACAGTGGGCTTCTACCACACAATTAATTTGCGAAGTAGCTGGGACGAAACGGTTGCCTTGGAGCAGCTTCACATGGCTGCATAGTAAGAATCATCGGCTTAAGGTTACCACCTTCTCCTCTAACCTCATATCCATTAACGGCAACTTGTAATCATAATCCCTACCCTGCCTCTCCCTTTACTTACACTTGTGAAGACTGTCACTGTCTAAGTGTGCACTAGTCACCTGACTGTCACTATCTGAGTGTGCACTAGTCACCCGACTGTCACTGTCTCAGCGTGCGCAGATGGCCGCCGAGACCATTTCAGGCCCGGGCGTTTCTGTTGTGATCGGCAGGGCGGTGTGGGTAAAAAAAAGTGTGTGTGTATGGGGGGGGGGTGTTTAAGGCCCTTAGATCCCATAAGCACTTGAACGACTTTGGTGCCTCCTCATTACCCTAATACATGGTAATAAGAATGTTTAATTCTGTTTTTTTCTCTGTTATTTGTTCGCTAACGAAGGTTTCCTGCCGACACTCTCGTTGTTTTGTTGCTTTCCTTTTGAGTTTTGCACATACTTTGTTTTACTCATTTCCTTTTTAGCCTAATACACCAGCTTGTACACTTGATAGAGATAAAGTATTCATCATGCCTCTATCTATGCTAGTGTTGCTAACTCTGTATTGTGACCCTCCCTAGAAACATTTTGATATTTTTTGGACTTCATTTTGGCGTATACTTGAAATTAGCTTTGCATCCTACACATTGGGGGACAACAGAAGAGATGCTAGTGTAAATATTCTAGTGGGTAAGAATTAATCAATTTCTCACTACCCTGAAAATACCTTTTGACTATCAGATGATGTTACGTTGATATTATGTGGCAAAACATTTATCATAGAAAATCTCACCAACTTAATGTTTACTAAAATATTTAGCGAGTTATGTACATTTTTTTTGTATTTGTTTAAAAAGTCAAGTTATTTCCTGTGTATTTATGCGGTGCACGTTTTCTCCTGGTGCTCGAAGCACCTGCGTTACGAAGTTGATATTACCAAGTTTTATACCTTCGCTGCCTAGGGGTAAACTACTTACTTCAACCAACCATTGATTCATAAAAATAAAACGTCTCTTTATTAAACATACAACTCTATTACTAAACTACATTGTCAACTTCATTCCTGATACTGCTGCCACTTCAAAACAATAACACCATTCACGTCATTTACCATACCCAATTACGTCACATAATACCAAGCACATAGAAACAGCTACACAAATACTCTTAACACCGAACACGCCCGCACGAAGCTCTCACGATCAACAACTTTAGCTCAAAGATAACTAGCTCAAATCTAACTAACTCAAAGATAACTAACTCAAAGCTATTTAACTCAAAGATAACTAACTCAAAGATAACTAACTCAAAGATAACTAACTAAAAGCTAACTGGTTTAAAGCGTTTTATCGCTCGAGACTACAAATCCACCGCTGCTGGCTTCGTCACTGGCCTCTTAACAAGATTTGACCTCCCCTCCCCTAAAGACAGACGAGAGGGACTCCGCCTGATAAGTGATATTCTTATATAAAGTGATCATGGGACTGGTGCCGGCCATCCCAGCAGGCACGTACCTCACAACACAGAAGCCGGGTAGACTGATCAGATCAAAACGCTCACTGAACACTGACTTCACCACTTACATTCCCATCAACAATTGCACCAGAAACAATAGCAAATGCTTCAAAGTGCCTGAGTGCAATACAGTGCAGTATATACAATCTTTCTTCCCACGCACAATAATATCATGGAACCACCTGAACGATGCCAATGTGAACTCAACATCGGTAGAAAGCTTCAAGGCTGTCCTGGCATCAGCTAGGAGCTGTTAGAATAGTAACATCATACCCCCAACCGTTGCAAAGATGCCAGTACATGGATGCAGCAACGAAACATTACCAGAACCAGAACCAGAACTCAAAGCTAACTAACTCAAAGCTAACTGACTCAAAGATAACTAACTCAAAGCTAACTGACTCAAAGATAACTAACTCTAAGATGGCCAACTCAAAGCAGCGGTTGAAATAAAAAAAAAAAGAAGAGAAGTTCGAACAGCAATGTTTTAAATTCCATACAAAATTGAATATATCACTTTATTTATTGAACTCGGTTTCCATTCTTGACTCATTTTAAAAATACTCTCTGTTATTCTTTCAGTTTCCAACATACACATCACCGTCCCTCACCTTACATGTTATTATTATTATTTTTTTTTGTTGTCAGTTAAAAAAATAAATATTATGCTTCATTTTGAACTGGGAACCTGAGACATTCATTACCAGTGAGGCGTTCTCTCTCTCCCGCTGGGTCTAAAACTGTGCGACGACTGGACAGCTCCACTGGGTTTTAATTGACACGTTTGACGCGAATGATAAAATAATCGTGGGCCCTAAATAACGTGGGCACTTTTCTATCCGGCTTGACTGGAAAAGTTCGTTATCACAACATTTATTTTAAGTGACCCGTTGAATGACGTCGACTTAATGGGAAGTTAGTTAACACATCACAAATACGTCGTCCTGTGGGTGTGCTGCACGGGATGCTGGAGGTGGGAAAATGAACTCGCGGTAGGTTGATTTAATTGACATCTCAATATCACTTTTGGTGTCCAAGTGCCCGTTGAACGGACGTTTCGGGTCAGAGGCTAAGGACAGTCAGTGACCACTTCCGTAGCAGAGATTTATGATCTTACTCTGATATCGGTGTTAATGCATTTTGATATCCTCCCGCGTACAGAGCTGATGCATTACAGAGTTGGCAAATGACACTTACAGAGTGGACAAATGACACTTACAGAGTGGACTAATAACAGATACAGAGTTGACAAATGACAATTACAGAGTGGACGAATAACAGCTACAGAGTTGACAAATGACAATTACAGAGATGAAAAATGACACTTACAAAGTTGACAAATGACAATCACAGAGTAGACAAAAAGAGATTACAGAGTTGACAAATGACAATTACAGAGTTGACAAATGACACTCACAGAGTTGACAAATGACAATTACAGAGTTGGTATATAACAGCTACACAATTGATACATGACAAGTGCAGAGCCGACAATGGCAAATTTACACTGACAATTACACTCTATTTAATGTAATTTGTTACAGAATTAACAATCGAAAAAGGATAAGGTAAAGACCTTGAAATAAATGACAGAAGAGGAATTTTCTCAAGTGTCAACTGGTGTCGAGGCTATATCAACAGTGAGAAAAAAATCACAATTAATCAATACAACATTGACAACTGACATATTTTCAGGTGACGGAAGTGATTATAACATGTTACAACACGATGTTCCCGTGTTCAGACTGCTATTGCTGTGTGTACAGACTGCTATTGCTGTGTGTACAGACTTCTATTTGTGTACAGACTTCTATTGCTGTGTGTACAGACTTCTATTTCTGTGTGTACAGACTTCTATTGCTGTGTGCTCTGACTACTTTGACTGTGTGAACATACTGCAATTATTGTCTGTACATATTGCTATTTCTGTGTACAGACTTCTATTACTGTGTGTACAGACTTCTATTGCTGTGTGCTATGACTACTTTGACTGTGGGAACATACTGCAATTATTGTCTGTACATATTGCTATTTCTGTGTACAGACTTCTATTACTGCGTGTACAGACTTATATTGCTGTGTGCTCTGACTACTTTGACTGTGTGAACATACTGCTATTATTGTCTGTACAGACTGCTATTAATGTGCGTACATACTGCTGTTTTTGTGTGTACAGACTGATATGACCGTGTGTACAGACTGCTATATTACTGTGTGTACATACTGCTATATTACTGTGTGTACCGACTGTTACATTACTGTGTGTACAGACTGCTACATTACTGAATGTTTTTGGAGGTCTGATATGTTCTTCCTGCGGCATGTAAAACGTCAGCAACCCACCACAGCTATGTTCTAAACAAATCGGGCGGGAGGAGAAAAGGTCCAAAAAATAACTTAACCTCAGGTCTGGACATTCATCTGAATTACCCCGATCATAGTTTTTATTCACGCTATCCAATTTTTGAATTTGTTAAGCGCTGGCACGGTCACGTCATTGAATTGGCCTGAATGAAATACAGTTATCTCATTTTTTTTATATGTTGCCCCTCTCCCCCTGCCCCAATATCCCGGAGCGTCACTCGCACCTGTCACGGTTAAATGAATGGTCAATCTTTTCGATTTCTCCGAAAGTTCCTCACAAGACCATGGTGATAAGTCGGATTCGTTCAGTCCTTTTGGTCGGATGTGATTATTTCCGTGTGTTAATTTCAATGTCCTGTGCGCTCAGGCCTTCGATGCATAGGCATTTGTGCTCAGCCTTATATGCTAAGCCTTATGTGCTCAGCCTTATATGCTTAGCCTTATGTGCTCAGCCTTATATGCTCAATCTTATATATCATCATCATCATCATCATCATGTACATTAGTCCTTTGACCGTTGGGACGCCACAGATGACATGTGAACTATCCTCCTCCATTCGTCTCTGTCTTCTGCACTACGCACAGCCTCACCTAGTTCTAGTCCTGTCCACTCTTTGATGTTATTTTCCAATCTTTTTCTTTGTCTTCCTCTTCTTCTCCCTCCTTTTGTGGTGCCCTGCATGATTTCTTTGGAGAGCCCTTGTTTCCTTGTCACGTGGCCATACCATTGTTATTTGCGCTTTTTTACAGTCACCAGGAAGTCATCGTACTGCCCAATAGCCTGGGGAACCCTTTCTTTCCCTTGATCATTGGAGATATGGTCCCTATAGCAGATGCCCAGAATGCTTCTGAAACATCTTATCTCCATCGCCTTTATTTCCTTTTCAAGTTCTGCTGTTATCGTCCAGGATTCGCAGGCATACAGGAAAATGGAGAGGACTAATTAGCGCATCAGCCTGATTTTGATGCTCGGGGCTATATTTTTGTCGTTCCATATTTTCTTGAGACACTATAGTGATGTTGTGGTCTCGGCAATCCTGGACATCAGTTCGGGCTTGGAGCCTTCTTCCGAGACTATTGCTCCTAGGTACTTGAAGCGGCCTACAGTCTCTAGTATTTCCTCCCCTACCTTAATTTCAGTGGCTATGCCGTTGGGGTTATTTGTCATCAGTTTTGTCTTTTCGTCACTGATTTGCATGCCGTAGGACAATGAAGTCTTGTCAAGACGCTTTACTATGAAATCGTATATTCTCAGCCTTATACGCTCAGCCTTATATAATCAGCCTTATATGCTCGGCCTTATATAGTCAGCCTTATATAGTCAGCCATATATGCTCAGCCTTATATAGTCAGCCATATACGCTCAGCCTTATATGCTCAGCCTTATATATTCCGCCTTATATGCTCAGCTTTATATGTTCAGCCTTATATAATCAGCCTTATATGCTCAGCCTTATATAGTCAGCCTTATATGCTCAGCCTTATATATTCCGCCTTATATGCTCAGCTTTATATGTTCAGCCTTATGTGCTCATACTTATATGCTCAGTATTAAATGTCCAGTCTTATGTTCTCAGCTTTATGTGCCCAGCCTTACATGGCCCGTGTTACATGCTAAGTCCTGTGCCCACATACTTATGGCCTTAGTTATATATGCGTAGATATATGCCATCCGATCTTTTTAGTTAACTTTATGTGAATTGAGTATGTCATCATTCATAGTCATATGTTACAAATGCTATCGTTCAGCAAAATGCATACAAAGTTCCATCCTGTTTAAAGTGTTAGAATCACATGTCTTCTAGGTTTTTGCTCTGTCTCATGTCCCCCAGATCTAGACTCTCATTCTTATGTCTCAGATCTAAAGCGTATGTCACCACTTCTATACCCTAAGGCTTATGCCTCCACTTCTATACCCTAAGGCGTATGCCTCCACTTCTATACCCTTATTCTTATGCCTCCACTTCTATACCCTAAGGCTTATGCCTCCACTTCTATACCCTAAGGCTTATGCCTCCACTTCTATACCCTAATTCTTATGCCTCCAATTCTATACCCTAATTCTTACGCCTCCCCTTCTATACCCTAAGGCGTATGCCTCCACTTCTATACCCTTATTCTTATGCCTCCACTTCTATACCCTAAGGCTTATGCCTCCACTTCTATACCCTAAGGCTTATGCCTCCACTTCTATACCTTAATTCTTATGCCTCCAATTCTATACCCTAATTCTTACGCCTCCCCTTCTATACCCTAAGGCTTATGCCTCCACTTCTATACCGAAAGGATTATGTCGAAAGTTTCATGTACTCCACAATTAATCATTTGTATCATTTTTCGCCAACCTATTCAAAGTGTTCTTTTGAGATGATACATCCAGTCTGGTCCCTACGTTTCTTTCTATCACGAAATCTCATTTTTTTTCCTCTGCTACAGGTTTACTGCCATACAAACTTCTCCACCCGAATTATCTTGAGAAGAGCATCGCCCAGTTTAGAGCTTTAGCAAATGACGATGTTTTTTCTAACACAAGAAGCTCATTTAAGCCTCCGTGACAATCATTTCATTTTTGTCATTAAATCATCCTACACTTTCATTATGACTAAAGAAAAAAAAAATGTTCTCGTTTGCATCAACCCAATTCTTTGTTTACAACTGACATCCCAATGTTGTCATGAAAATCACGATTACAAAAAATAATTCTTCGTAATCCCAACTTTATATTACCCCGAAAAGACGCCAAGATTCCACTTTTAATACGACCAACAAAACAAAAAGAGAGACCTCAAAATCACCCAGAAAGACGTCACAGTTCCATAGTTCAATAATATCAGAAAATGACAAAATAATCATACATTTGATATTAAGTTAAAATACCGTACAATCCCATCTTTCAAATAATTATAAACGACTTCCTAATCCCACATTTTAAATCACCATAAAATGACTTCATAATCCCACCTTTTAAATCACCATAAAATGACTTCATAATCCCACCTTTTAAATCACCATAAAATGACTTCATAATCCCACCTTTTAAATCACCATAAAATGACTTCATAATCCCACCTTTTAAATCACCATAAAAAAGACTTCATAATCCCGCCTTTTAAATAACCATAAAAAAGACTTAATAATCCCACCTTTTAAATCACCATAAAATGACTTCATAATCCCACCCTTATATAATGCCAGAAAACCACCAACTTAGGGTTGAAAAAGCCATTTTCTTTCCAGCCGACTTTCTTGTCCGTACCGTAAAGCACTTCTGTTCTCAATGTATTTGAGACCCCCCGCCCCCTTTCTCCGCCGTTCCCCCACATGCTCTGTCTCCCCTCGCAATAGTCCTGTGGGGTGGCCCGGAGTAGGGTAGAGAGAAACTGGGGGTGGAGGCTGACACTAATCGAATCTGGACGTGATTTAAGGAGAGACAGAGGAGTGCAAGATAATGTTGTGGCTTGCCTTTCTTATTCAGTCTGTAACCAATCCTCCCCCATCTGTCTGTCTCTTCCCCTGTCTTCATACCCTCCTACGTCCCGATTCTGTCACTAAATTGCTTTTCTTCCCATTAGTCTGAATCTATACTTTGTGGAATCTCTTCACTGGATTTGCCTTTGGGTTTTTTTTTTCGTCATTCATCTCTTTCCTAGCGTGTCATTTCCTTTTACTTGGTTTACAATTTCGGACACTTCCTGTCCCTGTGGTCAATATTTGGTGAATGTCTCGTTGGGGTCATTTTTTAGTGACAGTATCACTGTGGTCAGTCTTTGGTGAGAGGCTCAGTTTGGTCAGTCTTGTTGACAGTCTCAGTTTTGTCACTCCTTGGTGACAGTCTCAGTGTGGTCACTCTTTGGTGACAGTCTAAGTGTGGTCACTCTTTGTTGACAGTCTAAGTGTGGTCAGTCTTTGGTGACAGTCTAAGTGTAGTCAGCCTTTGGTGACAGTCTAAGTGTGGTCAGTCTTTGGTGACAGCCTAAGTGTAGTCAGCCTTTGGTGACAATCTAAGTGTGGTCAGTCTTTGGTGACAGTCTCATTGTGGTCAATATTTGGTGACAGTCTCAGTGTGGTCAATATTTGGTGACAGTCTCAATATGTTACCTCTTTGCTAACAGTCTCACTGCGCTCACTCTTAATGAACAGCCTCCCCGAGGTCACTTTTGGTGACCGTCTCACTGTTAGCACTCTTTGGTGACAGTCTCACTGAGTTCACTTTGGTGACAGTTTCACTGAGGTCACTTTTGGTGACAGTCTCACTGTTTGCACTCTTTTGTGACAGTCGCACTGAGGTCACTTTTGGTGACAGTCTCACTGAGGTCACTTTTGGTGACAGTCTCATTGAGGTCACTTTTGGTGACAGTCTCACTGTTTGCACACATTGGTGACCGTCTCACTGAGGTCACTTTTGGTGACAGTCTCACTGAGGTCACTCTTTGGTGAAAGTCTCACTGAGGTCACTCTTGTGACAGTCTCACTGTTTGCACTATTTGGTAACAGTCTCACTGAGGTCACTTTTGGTGACAGTCTCACTCTGGTCACTCTTTGTTGACAGTCTCACTGAGGTCTATCTTTGGTGACAGTCTCACTGTGGTCACTCTTTGGTGACAGTCTCACTTTAGGTCACTTTTGGTGAAAGTCTCACTGAGGTCACTTTTGGTGACAATCTCACTGAGGTCACTTTTGGTGACCGTCTCACTGAGGTCACTTTGTGACAGTCTCACTGAGGTCACTCTTGTGACAGTCTCACTTTTTGCACGATTTGGTGACAGTCTCACTGAGGTCACTTTTGTTGACAGTCTCACTTTTTGCACTTTTTGGTGACAGTCTCACTGAAGTCACTGTTGTTGACAATCTCTCTGAGGTCACTCTTTGGTGACCGTCTCACTGCGGTCGCTTTTTGGTGACAGTCTCACTGTGATCTTTTACATGGTGCCTGCCTTAACGGGGGGGGGGGGGGGGGGGCATTATTTAGTGACTTTCTCTTACTGGGGTCATTAACAGATTATTGCCTCCTTCGCGGTTATTACTTGAGACACCTCTGGAGACAACATGCTAGTTATATATTAATGTTAAACTATTGTTTCGTCGCATCTGTCTGGTATTTTAATCACACAAATGCATCCAACCTTTTGCTTTTCTTTAAAAAATTTACAAAAATCAGTCTTAGCCCCGATGTGTTGACCTATCCGTTTAAAGGCGCGGTAATCTTTCCCTTGTGATTCCAACGTCTGTTGCGATTTATCGACAGACAACAAAACACTTCTAAGGGTATTTAAGAGTTTCATCCTTACTCTAAGACAATGTAGGCTTGGACGCTTAGCGTGAATAATCGATAGAGACCAACATTTTATGTACACATACATAATGTAGAGTTAAAACGCTGCTCGGGTTTCGTTCATCTGAGATTTTCTGTACATCCTTATATATATATTGTTTATATATATATATATATTAAACAAAGGACAAAATGGAAAAACATAAATACAAAAATTGAATAAATTGTATTCATGGAAACAATCCTTTAAAAATAAATAATGAAGAACCGCACAAGACATTTTACGGCTTGAATAATTAGACAGAACAGTGTTTCAAGGCATACGATTTCTTGCTCCATATCTATTTACTGGACACATCTTGATCGCAGTCCAGGATATATTATCCTTAAAAAAATAAGAAACAAAATAATTTTAATTTCATTTAAAGTGTTGACTGATTCAGTTTGTCAAAATTATAATTTCTTGTTTGACTTAGTAATGACTCCAAATATTTTGTTATAATCACCCCTTCCCCCGATCCCCTCTTTTTGCATTCCTTAATCTCACCAACCGCAACCCCACCCCCCCCCCCCCCTTTTTTTTTTCCTCTCAATATCACCCGCTAAACTAAAAGCCATTGCTTTCATTTTCAAAGATTATCTGATTAATATTTCATGGTAATAGCGCCCTAATGATAGTGTTAATGTGTATAGTTTTATAATTTAAAATAGAGGATGAAAATGCATTTTTTATCACGTTGTTGGTTTTCTCCCCCCCCCCTCCCGCACCCCCCCCCTCCCGATTGTTTTAAATTATAGATGATCACGTTGAAGAAAAACTTAGAGCGCTTCCTGTTCTAAACATTGCGTTACAATGCCATTATTCACATGTTCTGAAACAAGATTTTTTTCCATCCTTCCATTTTTACTTCAAAATGTATGTTGTTTTGTGCGTGTATATGTCTGTCTGAGACCCTGTTTGGCATAACCCAAACAAACTGACGAGACTGATACATTCAACATTCTCTGTTGTTTTGTGTTTTGGGCTGTATATGTCTGTATGAGGCCCTGCAGGTGTTTGGCATACCCCACAAACTGACAACACTGATACATGTAACGATACACTACTCAAATAGCAAAATCAAGGTTCAAGGGGAATATTCACGGGCATGTCAGATTAGACAAGGCCCGTAAGACAAGGAGACACACTTTCTTGTATGCTGTTTAACCTAAAATTAGAGAAAGTTATAAGAAGTAGACTTATTGACACCCAAGGAACAATAACAGGATACTTTCTGGGGGAAACGCAAAACAGACAACCAATGGGCACTCTCTACACCAAACCCTTTCAGTATCTCGCGAGAGCGGAAGCGTCCCCGAGGAAACTTGGGGGCGTCCCCCCCCCTGGGGGTTTGCCTCTTCGTGGCGTGGCGGACTAGTAGGGTGGACTTGTCCCCCCAAAGCAAAAAAAAACCCCGGGCCGATGGCATGGCTCCTTACGCAACGGGAGTCGTATCGTAATAACGGGATGACTTGTTGCCGTTGATGGACATGGGGCTTGGGTGGCTGCATAAACCTGCGGAAGCGTCCCCGAGGAAACGTGGGGGCGTCCCCCCCCCTGGGGGTTTGCCTCTTCGTGGCGTGGCGGACTAGTAGGGTGGACTTGTCCCCCCAAAGCAAAAAAAAACCCCGGGCCGATGGCATGGCTCCTAACGCAACGGGAGTCGTATCGTAATAACGTGATGACTTGTTGCCGTTGATGGACATGAGACTTGGGTGGCGGCATAAACCCATGCCGATGATTTTAGCTACGCAGCCGTGAGACAGCTGCTCCTAGGCGACCGTTTCGTCCCGGATTTCCGTCCCGACTGAAGGACTACGTGGGCGGGTGGGGGGTGGTAACGCAAAACCTTTCCTTCGGAGTGGAAGCAAACCCGCCCAAACCCACGGGAGAGTCGGCTGCGAACGCCTTAAACGCAGCGTTTTCGGTCGACCGGACGTCCACCAAGGCCAGGGGGGAGGTTCCCAGAGTCCCGCAAAAGGTCTGTCGGTGGGGAAACCCGGTGTCTGGCCCGTGTGGAGGTATGCCGGGGAGGGGGGGCATTAAGAGCTCACCCTGGACGGCCCAACGACGCCTTTTCCCAATGTGACGCATTTAGTATCTTGCAAATGCTGATGCTGATGACATAGCACTGTTAGGGAAACTAGTAGAAGACATATCAAAAGCCTTTATTGAATTAAAAGACGCATCACTACAAGCAGGGCTGGGAGTTAAAAGCCACAAAACAAAATACATGACTTAGATGAGAGAAGAATAGACGGATGAAACCATTAAAATTAGAAACTAGACTTTTGAAAAAGTAAATCAAGTCAAATACCTAGGATCTTTAATAAATGAAAGAAACGAATTTCTAACAGAAAAAAAGGAAAGAATATCGGCCGCAAACAGTGCATACTTCAGTAGTCAGAAAATACTCAAAAGTAAAAATATTACAAGAAAAACAAATAAAACTATTTATAAACCTGTAATCAGACCAGTTGTATCATGCGAAAGTGAAACTTGGACCCTAACAAAAACAGCAGTAAACCTATTAAGCACATTGGAGGCGAACAGTTCTCCTGAAAATATATGAACCAACAAAGGATGAATAAGGGTGGAGAATACGAACCAACCAGGAAGTGTACAGTCTTATATATCAGTGTACAGTCTATATCAACATCACACGTTAGTTGCACAAAAAAAAGAAGGTAGGCCAAACAACTGCATGGGCCATAGCACCCCGCGGATAGATGGAAGGAAGGGGTGAGGCAGGTAAAAGTCCTACATGGGCTGTAGTGCCACAGGGATGGAGGGAAGGAAGTGGTGAGGCAGGTAAAAGTCCTACATGGGCTGTAGTGCCACAGGGATGGAGGGAAGGAAGTGGTGAGGCAGGTAAAAGTCCTACATGGGCTGTAGTGCCACAGGGATGGAGGGAAGAAAGTGGTGAGGCAGGTAAAAGTCCTACATGGGCTGTAGTGCCACAGGGATGGAGGGAAGAAAGTGGTGAGGCAGGTAAAAGTCCTACATGGGCTGTAGTGCCACAGGAATGGAGGGAAGAAAGTGGTGAGGCAGGTAAAAGTCCTACATGGGCTGTAGTGCCACAGGGATGGATGGAAGGAAGTGGTGAGGCAGGCCAAACCCCTACATGGGCTTTAGCGCCTCCGGGGATGTGATGGATGCTGTAGAAGGCATCTAACCGAAAAGTCAGTTTAATTGTTATGTTTTTTTCTTTTCAAGACTTATTCTTTGTTGCACTATATCTTGACTTCACTTAATCCATTTTTAAAAACAATTAAGTTGCTGGGACCTAACACGATTTACGTCCTGTCGATGATCCTCGTTTTTTTTTCTGTGGTCATTTGCTTTTTCAATCATAAACTTTCAACGCTTGTTAAAGATCGATAGTTTGTTTGCCTTGGCCCGCCCCCCCCCCCCCCCCAAATCCCCAACAATCGATGGATTCTTTTGAATCGTCTCGGCTAGTTGCACAGGTTGATTTAATTAGGACGCTGGGGACAAGAATTTACTGCTCTTGCCATGTCAGGCAAGGTTGGTGGGTTGGGTGGGGTTGGGGGGGTGGGGGCGGATCAAAGGTTAATTGGATCTGATCACTTTGATGACGTAATCGATGACGTATTTGATGATGGGGAAGCGTAGCTTGTGGCACTTTGTAATGGAGCCATTTGTGTAGAATGACAGTGGCATAGAATGACAGTAATGTCTAATGGTCGCAGTTTAAAGACGTGCATTTTTCAGTCAGTGAAAAAGCTCACGACTCCCACTCCAAGTAGAAAACACCGGCAAACCTTAGCAACAAACATCTAAAGTTATCAGAACAAAACACCGGCAAACCTTAGCAACAAACATCTAAAGTTATCAGAACAAAACACCGGCAAACCTTAGCAACAAACATCTAAATTTATCAGAACAAAACACCGGCAAACCTTAGCAACAAACATCTAAAGTTATAAGAACAAAACACCGGCAAACCTTAGCAACAAACATCTAAAGCTATCAGAACATAACACCGGCAAACCTTAGCAACAAACATCTAAAGTTATCAGAACATAACTCCGGCAAACCTTAGCAACAAACATCTAAAATTATCAGAACATACTTTTTTAGTTTTAAAGATAATGAACTCGGAGTCGATGACTATTTTTTGTTAAGGTGACTTACATCTAGGACAAAGTCTCCACGACTCCACGAATCAGAAGAAGCTCCAAGTTCTCAAATAATCGATTTGCCAAAGAAATAGTCATTGAAATTATAGCTCCCCCCCCCCCAGCCCCGCGTGAATCGCGTTTTTACCGACATGATGAATACGGGCAGGACGATCACAGGGAAAGACTCCATAATTATGCATCATAGCCATTTGACATTTTCAGTTTAATTTGGGGGACGGCGACCGTTTGGGTACCGAGAGACAGTCTGTGTCAAGGAAGTGGGGCAATGACGTCGGTCAATGCACCTTTTTTTTTTTTTTCTTTGTCTCCCAAAAAAGGTTGAAGTGATGTTACAATTTTTTTTTCCTCCATTCAAATATTGGTTATATGACATTAGTGTTTGTTTGGGACTCATTTTTTTATAAGTTTCCAAATCCCCCCCCCACCCCCCCCCCCACACACACACGCACCCACACACACAAATCCCCCCACAACTCGTAAAAAAAAAAAAAAAAGTTTTGCCATTCATCTTTCACTGTCGCGGCTCAGTTGTCGCCCGCCTGACATGTGCTTCCTCCCCCTGGGCCGACGAGTCGCCTCCCTTTGCTGGTTTTTGCTCTCTGGCGTGAGGAAAATTGGAGCCAAGATTTAATAAGGCCGTTGTTGTCGCTAACTGTCTGACGCGCGCATACATACACACAAACAGACACACACACACAGACGCAGACGCAGAAGAGCACGTGCACTTCCCATTCGTTCACTTCCGGCCGACCTGTAACTGCAATGAGGTTATTGTGTAACTTGAACTTCTATGTCATGAGCTTTTCGACATATTAATACCGTCCATCATATATGACCTGTATATAATACCATCTGTATCAACCAAAATCACCACTACAAAACCCAACAGTCTACGCACGCAACACAACCCGGTCACCAACCTTATGAAACCCCAACCCTAAACGGTCACCACCCCAATACAACACTACCAACAATGCACCCCACAAACCCGGTTACCACCGATATAGACCCCAAGCCACCAACCCTGTTGCCACACCACTATGAAATCCCACCAAAACCTGTCACCACCAACCCGGTTACCACCCATATAGACCCCAAGCCACCAACCCTGTTGCCACACCACAAAACCCCACCAAAACCTATCACCACCAGCCCGGTTACCACCGATATAGACCTCAAGCCACCAACCCTGTTACCCCATCACTATGAAACCCCACCAAAACCTGTCACCACCAACCCGGTTGCCACCGATATTGACCCCAAGCCACCAACCCTGTTGCCACACCACAAAACCCCACCAAAACCTATCACCACCAGCCCGGTTACCACCGATATAGACCTCAAGCCACCAACCCTGTTACCCCACCACAATGAAACCCCACCAAAACCCGTCACCACGTAGAAGCCTACCGACGGTCACGAAATCACAGCCCCTCTCCACATAGTCCACGGCACTTGCTCGTTATTTGTGACATCTCTTTCTTCTCGCCTGCAATGAACGTCCGTACATGGTTCAGCCACTTAAAGGTAGGGAAAAAAACCCAAATTGATGTGATTAGCTCTCGATTCTTGCTGTCAAATCTGTCTTCCCTCATCTCTGTATTGGCGTGACCTAGTACGATTTCCTTGCAACGCTTAGCGTCTTTGCGTGCGACTGCACGTCTACGTTCAATGTACCTAAATGCCCTAGTGAACAACATCAAGACGTTTCTAAATGCTTTTTGACTTATTTAAACCAACACATTCAAGTAACCCTGTCGAGTCTTCATCACATCATCCCAGCAGAGCGTTTGTTAAGTGTACATGCCAGTACTTCTACTGTAAAGTCTATAAGCCAGTGCTCCGACTGTCAAGTCTATAAGCCAGTACGTCTACAGTCAAGTCTATAAGCCAGTGCTTCTACTGTCAAGTCTATAAGCCAATACTTCTAATGTCAAGTCTATAAGCCAGTAATTCTACTTTCAAGTCCATACAACATCCCAGAATTAATACTGTCAAGTCTATACTTCACCGTCTCAGAATTTCCTCCTGTTAAGTCTATTTCTCAGTTAGTCCTTCAGCTGTCAAGTCTATATCACAGTACCCCAACTATCAAGTTTATAGACAAGTTCTACTGCTATCAAGTTTGTATACCAATTCTACTGATGTCAAGTAGATATCACAGTTGTCCAGCTGTCACATATATATATATAACAGTACTCTTGATATCAAGTTTCTATAGATAACCCAGTTCTACCGCGGTCAAGTATATATCCCAGTGCCAATGCTATCAAGTAGATATCCCAGGTCTCCTGCTTTCAGTCGAGACTCCAACAATCACAATCGATGATATAACCTTACAATCCTTTCTATGGTGTTTTTGTCTTTATTTATTGTTTATGTGAAACTGAAACTCTTATTCAAATGCTTTATGGACTCGGTGGCATTCAAAACACAGCTGATATTTGATATTTCAATGTCTCTCCCGCGAAAGAGTAAAAATTCGAAGTTTATGTTTTCAGTATAACTACAAAGAAGGGTTGCGTGGTATATTTAATGATTTTGACTAAATTAAAAAAAAAAATTAAACTTTAAGTTAACATGATAAACTTTAATCACAGAACAAATCCATGAAGATTTCGGCTAAACGAATTTTTTTTTTTCCACGGTAGACAAAAAAAAAAATAATAAAAAAATGCGAGTGAAATGAATGGGGATTTAATGCCAAATTGTTTTGGTGTCATTATTGATATTGTCACAAATGACTGGGGCGGGGGTACAAGACAGAGCTCAATTGTTGTTAAGGTAACTTATAGGATGGAAGGAAACTGCTGTTAATGGGGTTAAGTTAAGGTTAATAGACTCTCACATCTTGATATAGTGGGGATTGTTTCTTTGGATAATAGTATGTTCGGGTTTTCCAGACTTCGCATGATAATTTTTGGGTTAACAATGGGAAGTTCTAATTGACCTGAAATTAGGAGGCAGGGGTGTGTTTATAGATAGCATTCCTGGACCACCTATGGGGGTAGAGAATCACATATAAGGCAGAGCTTTCACGGAGTTAAGGAGAGTTGAGGAAGAGGGAAATGAGTGACATCTAGTAGTTAGTTGAGGAAAATAGAGAAGAACTACGGATTAGTTGAGGAAGAGAGAGAAAAGAGCTACGATAGAACTGAGCAGTTGTTAAGGAATACTTGCTAGAGACCAGAAGACGACAGATGATAGAAGAAACGTATATCTTAGAAATAAACATACTTTCATTATCGTTGGACACCTGGAGTTTGAGTTGTTGCATTTCGTCCAAGTCTACGTTGTGCTTTTGTCTGTCTCAACGCCTAGACACCCACCATATAAATCACAGAGAGGAGCGATCCTGTACTGACCCCTACTAAGTCAACATAGTTCGTGTTAAGTCAGGACAGGAGCCCTCCTCCGTAACAACCGTTCTGTGACAGATATAACATTTGACCTAACGATTGCTTGATTCAGTTCCATTAAATTACTTTGCTTTGCTTGCATGTATTAACTGACCCGATCACGGTTTTCGGTCACAACGACATGGAAGAGTGGGGTCCAGGACTTTCCCACGCCTTACAGGCAACTCTTTTCCTGATTATCGCATTTAAGGAACATAACCCCGAACGGTTTCGAAGAAATAAAAATAATAATAACTTAATGACTAGTTTTTTGTTAAAATGTCAAATAATCTTGGGAAGTTGAAAAACTAAATGTATTTTTATTTTTATGTCATAATATTTTTTTTGCCGGGCATCTTTTGCGACCCCCCCCCCCCACGAGAAGTGACACTTGTGTCAAACCACACAAGACATGTAATACAACAATTGTGGATTATAACTCTTAGTCACCGTAAGTGTCAAGGAAGCTTGCAGACGAAATTTCACAAAAGCGTGTCTCTGAACTTCTCTGCCCCTGTGGATATGAAGTTATTACCGTTAACTTGGGGGGGTTGTCGCGAAGAGTGCCTGGTTGTTGAAAGAAGGAAACACAAAGAAGGGGGACAAAAAATCGGGCATTTAGTTCATGTTGGTCGCCACGTTGAGATATTCCACATTGATATCCCCCCACCCCTCCTGGGACGAGAGATAAGATGTATGTATGAATATTTAACTACAACGATGCATCATCCTACACGAGAGCAATGAAATAATGAGCGGATACGTCCACTGATCACTCCCTTAGGTGTGTTGTGAATCAGACGCTGTCAGTTACTAGGATATGGTGTTTTTACCAATCCATGTACAACCAGGAGTGAAGAGTATCATTTATGGAGGTGCTTGAACCCTTATACCACTGTTTTTTTCCTGGAAGAAATCAGTAAATACTTATATATAAAATATATTTTAAGAAAGTTTCATTACGTGTTCTGTATTTGTACAAACATCATTTTTGTCCCAAAATTTCATTTTTGTCCCAAACTTTCATTTTTGTACCTAAAAATTCGTCCCGGTTGCGTCAAAGACTTAAACCAAATTGAATTGTCTCGTCTCCAATCGTACCTATACATTTTTAGCCCACTCCCCCCCCCCCC
>CAXITT010000534.1:372471-384852 GCA_964033795.1 Lymnaea stagnalis | reverse complement strand
ATATATATATATATATATATATATATATATATATATATATCTATTAAAAAGATCTCGTTAACCTAGATCATTGTAACCTTTTAAGCCAGAGCATTAAAGATCTCATAACAGTTTTAAAATCCCCCAAGCAGTTTCATTAAATCATCACATCTTGAAATGAACAAATACTCTGATGTCTTAAATATCTGACACTTTTAATAACAGAATACTGGGATGCGTCCGGACTTTTTACAAACCATTTCGGACATAACTTTAAACAAACCCTTTTAACTGAACTTTCGGACATGACTTTAAACAAACCCTTTTAACTGAACTTTCGGACATAACTATAAACAAACTCTTTTAACTGAACTTTCGGACATAACTTTAAACAAACCCTTTTAACTGAACTTTCCGACATAACTATAAACAAACCCTTTTAACTGAACTTTCCAACATAACCTAAAATCGGGACATAAACAAATGGTCTGACATTTTTTAATTTTTATGTTATCTTTTTAAATAAACCAAGAGGCCGTGAGTAGCTCTAGAACTTCCTCGATAGTATTATTTATGTACTTTTTAAAAGTGATTAACGGAAATTCCTATTCTCTGGGGGAACCCAAGCAAGAGAATAAATAGCACTAGCGTGTTAGACTTGTCACGAGTACAACGGG
The DNA here is from genome assembly GCA_964033795.1 of Lymnaea stagnalis. Classification (NCBI taxonomy): domain Eukaryota; kingdom Metazoa; phylum Mollusca; class Gastropoda; family Lymnaeidae; genus Lymnaea; species Lymnaea stagnalis. The sequence goes on along the minus strand of CAXITT010000534.1, from coordinate 384,196 downwards.
AAAAAAAATGATTAAAAAAATACTCCACTTGTAAATTAATAAGCAGAAAAGGGACCCTTACTCCTTAGTGGTGTAGGGTCCTTAAGACATGTGGAGTCGGGTAAACAAAAAACCCTTACTCCTTAGTGGTGTAGGGTCCTTAAGACATGGGGAGTCGGGTAAACAAAAAACCCTTACTCCTTAGTGGTGTAGGGTCCTTAAGACATGGGGAGTCGGGTAAACAAAAAACCCTTACTCCTTAGTGGTGTAGGGTCCTTAAGACATGGGGAGTCGGGTAAACAAAAAACCCTTACTCCTTAGTGGTGTAGGGTCCTTAAGACATGGGGAGTCGGGTAAACAAAAAACCCTTACTCCTTAGTGGTGTAGGGTCCTTAAGACATGGGGAGTCGGGTAAACAAAAAACCCTTACTCCTTAGTGGTGTAGGGTCCTTAAGACATGGGGAGTCGGGTAAACAAAAAACCCTTACTCCTTAGTGGTGTAGGGTCCTTAAGACATGGGGAGTCGGGTAAACAAAAAACCCTTACTCCTTAGTGGTGTAGGGTCCTTAAGACATGGGGAGTCGGGTAAACAAAAAACCCTTACTCCTTAGTGGTGTAGGGTCCTTAAGACATGGGGAGTCGGGTAAACAAAAAACCCTTACTCCTTAGTGGTGTAGGGTCCTTAAGACATGGGGAGTCGGGTAAACAAAAAACCCTTACTCCTTAGTGGTGTAGGGTCCTTAAGACATGGGGAGTCGGGTAAACAAAAAACCCTTACTCCTTAGTGGTGTAGGGTCCTTAAGACATGGGGAGTCGGGTAAACAAAAAACCCTTACTCCTTAGTGGTGTAGGGTCCTTAAGACATGGGGAGTCGGGTAAACAAAAAACCCTTACTCCTTAGTGGTGTAGGGTCCTTAAGACATGGGGAGTCGGGTAAACAAAAAACCCTTACTCCTTAGTGGTGTAGGGTCCTTAAGACATGGGGAGTCGGGTAAACAAAAAACCCTTACTCCTTAGTGGTGTAGGGTCCTTAAGACATGGGGAGTCGGGTAAACAAAAAACCCTTACTCCTTAGTGGTGTAGGGTCCTTAAGACATGGGGAGTCGGGTAAACAAAAAACCCTTACTCCTTAGTGGTGTAGGATCCTTAAGACATGGGGAGTCGGGTAAACAAAAGAGTGAGACTCTGTCACTAGTATTTCGAGGTCACATTGGGATTAATCATCATTCGCGTCAAAATAGAAGTAGATGATAAACATGATTATGACGCCAGATGATGAACATGAATGTGACGCCAGATGATACACAGGATTATGACGCCAGATGATAAACATGATTATGACGCCAGATGATAAACATGATTATGACGCCAGATGATACACATGATTGTGACGCCAAATGATAAACATGATTATGACGCCAGATGATAAACATGATTATGACGCCAGATGATAAATATGATCATGACGCCAGATTATAAACATGATTATGACGCCAGATGATAAACATGATTATGACGCCAGGTGATAAACATGATTTTGACGCCAGATGATAAACAAGATTAGGACGCCAGATGATAAACATGATTATGACGCCAGATGATAAACATGATTATGACGCCAGGTGATAAACATGATTATGACGCCAGATGATAAACATGATTATGACGCCAGGTGATAAACAAGATTATGACGCCAGATGATAAACATGATTATGACGCCAGGTGATAAACATGATTTTGACGCCAGATGATAAACACGATTATGACGCCAGATGATAAACATGATTATGACGCCAGGTGATAAACATGATTTTGACGCCAGATGATAAACATGATTATGACGCCAGATGATAAACATGATTATGACGCCAGGTGATAAACATGATTTTGACGCCAGATGATAAACAAGATTATGACGCCATATGATAAACATGATTATGACGCCAGACGATAAACATGATTATGACGCCAGATGATAAACATGATTATGACGCCAGGTGATAAACATGATTTTGACGCCAGATGATAAACAAGATTATGACGCCAGATGATAAACATGATTATGACGTCAGATGATAAACATGATTATGACGCCAGGTGATAAACATGATTTTGATGCCAGATGATAAACATGATTATGACGTCAGATGATAAACATGATTATGACGTCAGATGATAAACATGATTATGACGTCAGATGATAAACATGATTATGACGCCAGGTGATAAACATGATTTTGATGCCAGATGATAAACATGATTATGACGTCAGATGATAAACATGATTATGACGCCAGGTGATAAACATGATTTTGATGCCAGAGGATAAACATGATTTTGACGCCGTGAAAGGGTGGGGATTTGTTTTTTTCTTTCGCAACAATAAATTGTGGTCACAATCAAAATTAATGGCTGCGACTCCACCCTAAAAAAATCTTCATGTAGAGACATGCGTTCCCTTTCCCCCCCCCCCCCCCAAAAAAAAAAAAAAAAAAAAAAAAAAAAAAAAAAAAACAAAAAAAAAAAAAAAAANATTGTTGCTCTCGTATTTTCAGTCCAGTGGGGGCCAGATGGATTGGTCAGCAGGGTAGAGAGCAAAACAATAATCTTATGAAGTCGGTGATTTATTGTTAAAAGGAGAAATTGACCACAAAAAAAAAAAAAAAAAAAAAATTGATCTCCAGCATAAAAGATAGGAGGCGCCTGCGGTGCAGCATGGATGGCCTAATTGTTTACCAGGGTATGTGGTTGATGGATGAACTCGAACAGGGAAAAGTTGTTTGTACAAATAAGTATTCGAGGATATCGATCATTCTTGATTACCGCAAAGAGAAATAACATAAGGTTGGGCCGATGGGGTGGGAGGCGGGCGCACAGAAATCGATAGGTCTGTCTCGTCCAGACATTTTCTGCCTCTCGGATGGCTTCTATTGAAATGCTGCTACATGGTATGTCTATTAATATAGGGATAATACATGAAGGACTGCGTTCAAGCTGTGTGAAAGAAAGAGTGGGACGAGATATGCTTGAGCTTGAAAAGACGGGGCGATAACAAGGAGAACGTCTCGGCTAAAAGCCTTCTTCAGCAGACGAGACAAAACTAGAAACAACGAGAGATAGAAAATAGTTTTTATAAAACGAACGTTTTTGGAGCTCGCAATGTACGGGGAGGGGGCGAGGAGGGGGAATGCTGTTATTGCCGGCAGTTTGATTATCCAAAACCGAAATATTTGTGATATACAAAAGACTGCAGGAAGTAAAAGAATCTATATATCATTACTTTGAAATGTAACATTTAAACGGACACAAATATTTGGGATATCTGCAAAATATAAGAAAAAAGACAAGAAATACATGGACATTGAGGATCACTTTACGAGAGTATTTTATTAATTCCTTGTGGTAAAATTGGGCCGAAAATCTGAATTAATTTGTTTTCCTATCTCTCGCTGGCGTGTTAGTGCAGGAAATCAGTGCCATGATGGAAACATCTGATGTACCTTTTTGTTTATCTCTATTGAAATGGGAGGAAACCGGGGAAATTTATCATCCACAGTTTAATGTCCACTGTCTACCAATTAGTAGAACACATTCTCTCTGCGAACCAATCGGAACCATTCATTTAATGCCAAGTTTTATTAGATTTCTTATATGCAAACAAAACTGTGATGTGTGCCTACTCTTGTCTACCAGAATAAAGTATAAAATTAGGGAACTTACAACGACAACTAACAAACCCCACGCAGATCAGAATATAACAATTAAAGGACTGCATTCAAGCTAAGTAAATTATCTGAGAATGTCAACAACTTTTGTTATCCGTATGGCCCCAGATCTTCCTCTGTCTAATGAGGAGAGAAGTATCTCATTACTAAAGATCTCAAATTTATTCCTCTCCATTCTGCCATCGATCGTTATCAATCACTTCTTTTTCACTCTTTGAGACTACAGTACCACTTTCACGGGGGAGACAGTGCGCAAGGAGAGGATGGTATGTTCCCCTTACACAGACAGCGCAGTCCACCTGGGCACGACCCTCGGATCAATCCAAAGCTTTAGAGCTCTACATCAGTTGGACTAATCATGATCTCAGTATTCTCCCTCTCTCTCTCTCTCCGCAAACTTCGCCATTCTAACCTCTCTAAACAAGAATCACAGGCGCTCTCTGTGTTACGCAAAAGTAACGACATTGTGATTAATTGCGCTGTGGTAGTTTGGGACAAAAAATTAAACATTAAAGAAGAGGATACAAAAAATTCTATACGCACATCAAGAATAACCCGATTTACCACAAAAAAAAAATGAAATGGTGCAACAAACAATAAATCAACTTATTGACGAATCAACACTTCCAGAATCGACCTCTACTCTGCAAATTTTTCAATAGTGACCTGGGCACACATTTCTTCAATTCGCTGCCTAAAGTTCACAAACCTGCCAACACTGCACGACCTTTTGCCTCGGCCTGCTCTTACCCCACAGAACACATTTCAGAACTTTTAGATGGCGTCTTTAAGCCTTTTTTATAAAAAAAAAACTTTATCCACTTACATTAAAGACAACAACCACGCTTTAAAACATCTAAGTCATTAAACATATCCCCGATACACAACACTTACCGTTTTTAATTGATGTCTACTCCTATGAACATCAATTGCACATGCTGGAGGTCTCAGGGCTTCGAGATTTTCCCTTGAAAACAAACCACATCCATCCATCTCTACTGACACTATCACCCGAATGGCCGAACTGACACTCACCCTGAACTCGTTTGAATTCAATGGTCATTTCTTTTTATCAAAGTAGTGGCGTGGCCAAGGATAAAAAAAAAGGGTCGCTGGCTATGCCTGCCTTTTTATGGGCCATATGGAAATACAGGGAAGAGAAGGCAAATACTGGCTGTATTTCAGACTTTTATTAGATACATATTTATGACGGAAATGGCATCACCATGGAAACACATATCCCTTAAATTTACTTGCCACATCTCTTGGCATTCTTTCAACTCTCTGGATATTACCCTAATCTTAAAATAAAACAGATTAGCCACATAAGCCCCGCTATAAGCCCAGAGTATTAGGCTCTCTAAGGGTAATTTTACCAGCAACGTCTTCAGATGTGTTATTCAAAATGGGATATATTCAATAGTCTGCCGCACATGACGCTCTGGTTATAAAGGTGAAATGGGACTAACATTTTCTGATAGGTTCATTGAACATCTTCGTGATGTCGTACAGGGACAACTTTCCCCGGTCTCATCGCATGTCAACGGAGATTAACACAGAGGCACATCAGATGTTTCCATCACGGCACTGATTTTCTGCACTAACACGCCAGCGAGAGTTAGGAAGGAGAAACAAAAAAATTAATGACTATTTTCGGCACAATATCACCAAATGAAATCCATCAATTTCTGTTCTACCAGTGATCTTCCATTACCTTGTATTTCTTTTATTTCCCATATGTACAAAACACTTTTCTTTATGAAAATCGTATGCTTCACAATAACAATTGGAGTCAGCAAACGATGTTTATAACCAGTGGTGTGAACTGTGGAGTCAGTCACGATGTCGAGTAAGAGTAATGTTACCTATGAGGTCATTCACGATGTCCAGTAGCACTAATGTGACCTGTCGAATGAGTCATAGTTTCGATTACAGTGATCTGGTTAGTTGCGTCAGTCGTGGTGTCAGTGACCTTTGAGATTGATAGCTTTTCAAAAAGCATGGCAACCATTTTAAAAAAAAAAAAAATCAAACAACACGGAGAAAGGGATTGGCCACTGAGAAAGGGATTGGACACCGAGAAAGGGATTGGACACTAAGAAAGGGATTGGACACTGAGAAAGGGATTGGCCACTGAGAAAGGGATTGGACACCGAGAAAGGGATTGGACACTAAGAAAGGGATTGGACACTGAGAAAGGGATTGGACACTGAGAAAGGGATTGGACACTGAGAAAGGGATTGGACACGCAGAAATCTTTGACAGATTCTTGTTTAAAACCTACATTCAGTTCCCTCTACATTTTCCGCCGTTTCCAGGACTCCGGTACAAGTTTTAATTAAGAGGGAAGCAGCTGAGAGGGTCCTATCTAACACATTCTAATTGTGTCCAATAGAAGATAAGGTCTTTGAGTTTGAACTTAGAAGACGAACCCAAAGGGGACATAATCTGGACTGGTCCGCCTGCGTCTCAACACTGCGCCTGAGGCCTGAGAACGCACCGGAAGTTAATGAGGGAATCAAACGGCATTCTTATACGTGGCTTTTACACTTCGCTTAGTTGGTGTTATTTAATATTTTATCTTATTTTATTACAATTTTTTTTTAAATTTGCCACCTTTAAACAGAAAAGAATTTCCATTTCAAAATATCATTTTAGAGAATATTTAATGAAGGATCAATTTTTTTTTATAACTCAATGATAAGAGTGTACGGCTATGCTTTAACTAAGCAACTCTAATCAGCAAATTTTACAGATATCTTAGGACTTTGACATACCATTGTTCATTATTTTAATATTTTGAATGTACCGGTATTATTTTAAATGCTTTATGCAAGGTCCATAAAAGGGGTTCTTAACCAGGGATGCCCGCATTCCCTGAGGTTGTGGGAGCCAGGACCAGGTGGTGCAGGAAACCCAGAAATTTTGGAAAGGAAAAAGAAATGTAAAGAGGTTGCGGAGAGAAAGCGAAAAAGGAACAACTAAACCTTATAAAAAGAGAGCTTATTAAATGTGTCCTTAGCTTTATGTGTCACACTTGCCGGATTTTGAATATTCCTTTTTAAAATAACATTAAGGTGAAGAAATGGTGTACTTTTATCAAAATGTTCAGCTTTCATCTATATTTAACTTAAACATTTTGCCATTTTATCAGAGGCGACACTCAAATACAGTGGTAGACTAGCCCACCGGGAAAAAAATTTCGGTGGAATGGTGACGTTTGGGTGACCAAGTCCGCTCTGCCGTGGTAATGAGGCCACCTGGGCCACTTGTCAGTGATATTAGGGCCACCTGGGCCACTTGTCAGTGATATTAGGACCATCTGGGCCACTTGTCAGTGATATGGGGGCCACCAAGGCCACTTGTCAGTGATATTTGGGCAACTTGGGCCACTTGTCAGTGATATTAAGGCCATCTGGGCTGCTTGTCAGTGATATTGGGGCCACTTTTCAGTGATATTAGGGCCACCTGGGCCACTTGTCAGTGATATTGGGGCCATCTGGGCCACTTGTCAGTGATATTGGGGTAACCTGGGCCACCATCAGTGGGATATAGGCCGTCCGGGCCGCTTCTGTCTGTGAGATTTCTGGGCCCACCTTTTGCATAACAGTAATTCTTGCCCATTACATCCCCACTTACAGTTAATACTCAATAATAAGATATAATATTATGTCACAGATAAGCTAAAATAAATGACTAGGATGCGGTAGAAACCGATCTTTAAAGTCAGGGGCCATCAACCTTCTTTGAGTAAAGCCCCATTTTTATAGAGTGTTTCTTGTATTAGCAAGAGTCGCAGGTAAGGTGTGTTGTTTAAAGGCAGCATATCTTATGTAACGGTAAAGGTTATAATTTTAATACTCAGCACACAACACAGAATAAAATAATGAACGTGTGTATTTTATTTTTGAAAGCTTTTAAAATAACACAATTAGTAACAAAGGGTGAATATCACAACCTAATTATAAAATATCTTGAAAAAGAACAGACACAACAAGAAAAGTTGAGAGAAAAATTATTTTAAAAAGAAGAAAGAAGAACTTTGCTTGTACCGTAAAGTTTATTGCTTTTTACTAAATCGATTTTGTCTAACCGTAAATTTATATTTTCAATGTATCGCTTGTTTTACGACTATCACGTTGTAAGGTCATCTGTGATCTCTAGCTTGTTTTACGACTATCTCGTTGTAAGGTCACCTGTGATCTCTAGCTTGTTTTACGACTGTCTCGTTGTAAGGTCATCTGTGATCTCTAGCTTGCTTTACGACTGTCTCATTGTAAGGCCATCTGTGATCTCTAGCTTGCTTTACTACTGTCTCATTGTAAGGTCATCTATGATCTCTAGCTTGCTTTACTATTGTCTCATTGTAAGGTCATCTGTGACCACGGCTGAAAACGAATCCTCTCCCTTAGAAACCTGATGGGGCCGCTTTTAGATTGTGTCCCGGGCCTCTTGGCCACGCCAGTCCACCTCTTGGCCAATTCAGACCACCTCTTGGTCACTCCAGACCACTTCGTGGCCACTCCAGACCACCTCTTGGCCACGCCAGACCACCTTTGGGCCACTTCAGACCAGCTCTTGGCCACTCCAGACCACCTCTTGGCCACTCCAGACCACCACTCCCACAACTTTTTTCTCCAATTCCTGACCTTTCTATCTAACCGAACTTCTTTCTATCCATTCACCCCTTCGACAGCTTCGCTGCTCCGCAGACACGCGTATTCTGTCCGTTCCCAATACACGCACTAAAACATATGGTGAACGATCTTTCTCTTTCTGAGCTCCCAAACAATGGAATTCTCTGCAACTTCACATCCGCAATATACCAACCACCCAGGCCTTCAAAACTGCCCTCAAAACACATCTCCTTAAACTCTACTACCGCAACTGATCCCCCCCCCCTCACCGATAAGCGATGCCGTTTGCTACTGTCCATGGCTTAACATGTAAAAGTTCTAGGGTGGGTGGGTTGAATATACATTTGGTTTTTGTTTTGTTTTTACACAGCTATTCTTTATTACATAAATGTATTTTATTTTAATGTCACAGTTATGTGTCTTTTGCTAATATTTTTATGTACAGCTCTGGGCTGGGGTCCCGTGCTATGTAAGAACACTAATAATATAATAATATCCATATGCCTTTAACCAACCTGACAAGTACTTCTTATCGGGGTGTGGGATCGGGGTTGGAAATGGTTTTGAAATGGACAGGGCTTGCAGAAAAAGATTTGAATTTAAGAACGTTTGCGGCGCTGCAGAAATGTTAAGAACCCTTGAACTATGACACCTGGTGAAGCACATAATGTATTTTGAAAACCATTGCAACTAGGTTTATAATAATCTTTTCTTTTATCATGGGATCCCTGTTCCGTGACTCCAGTCCTTATTAACCAGACGTATGGCAAAAGGTAAAGTTAATCCTTACAGATTATGTTGCTATAACGCTTTTTGAATAAACATTTTTCTTTTTTAAAGTTTTGTCTCAGTGTTGCAGTGTGTCCGGCGGTTTAGCAGCAAACGTAAGGGGTGGGTCATTTAGGTCAGGTGTCAACAGAGAGCATCATATCTATGGCTCAGTAGAAAGCATAACAGCTTTGGATCAGTAGAGAGCATAACAGCGATGGTTTTATAGATAGCATCACATCTATGGCTCAGTAGAGAGCATAACAGCTTTGGATCAGTAGAGAGCATAACAGCTTTGGATCAGTAGAGAGCATAACAGTGATGGTTTTATAGATAGCATCACAGACATGGTTTCATAGAGAGCTTCACAGCTATGATTTCATAGAGAGCTTCACAGCTATGATTTCATAGAGAGCGTCACAGCTATGATTTCATAGAGAGCGTCACAGCTATGATTTCATAGAGTGCATCACAGCTATGATTTCATTGAGAGCATCACAGCTATGATTTCATAGAGAGCGTCACAGCTACGGTTTCATAGAGTGCATCACAGCTATGATTTCATAGAGTGCATCACAGCTATGATTTCATAGAGAGCTTCACAGCTATGATTTTATAGATAGCATCCCAGTAATGCTTTTATAGAGAACATCAAGTCGATAGAGTGCATTACATCTGTAAGCAGCACCACAGCCCCGAGGCAAATCCTTGACAGAAAATACGAATATTGAAATCGATGATGAACAACAAGAAGACAGATCAAAGAACCAACAAAGTCAAAGAAAACAGATTAGCTGGCAAAGCTTTATTACACCTCAACCTTTTAAGATGGAATAGGGGAGTCCCCTCCGTTGTTGAAAACATAACGATAGATTTCAATGATAATAAATAACTGAAATAGACCTTGACCTGTACGAGTCAACATGCTGTATTTTTGTATGGCATCTGTGGCCAAGCACCCAAATGGCTTCACTGGCCACTTGGATCGCGAGTCAACTCTTCACGGGCGTGGTTGGTAAATAAACTTAAGAAAGAAACTAAATACCAAAGAAACAATTTACACAAAATTATTTAATTGCCCTTACTTCAGATCGTTATCTGATGAAAACACATCTTCTCGTGCTTCCACATACACCAATTAAAGTGTATAGATTTTAAGTAGAAATATAGCTCTTTAATGTAACTACATATACAGTTACAGCGTCAATTAAAAAAGTGCCGCTCATAGCCACTTTGATCCCATGGCGGTGGGATTTGGGGCTCGAATTTTCCGAGAGAATTGGCTGAGCCTCTACTCGAAGAATTTTTTTTTATTAATTCCATTAACGGGGTAATAGCTGATTTTAACTAAGTATAAATAAATATGTAGCCGTCTTCGTCTCTATGATACCATAGCTGTGATGTTCTCTAGGAACACAAAGTGAGATGGTATATACATCTCGGTGTAACTATGTTTGCATGTTTGTAAATAGGTCGATCAATCACGAGAAAACCAACCAATGGATCGCAACTGACTTTGACATGGTCATTCCTGCCAGGCCCGTTCTTAGGCATACGCTGACTACGCATCCGCGTTGGGCCCCGAACGTGAGGGGGCCCCCGTGAGGCGCCCTCGATCCCCCGTTTTTTTTTTTAACTGGCACTGCAGCCGTCTGCGTCACTCACGTTACCTTCCTCATCCTGGAATTTATCATTCTGAGTTGAATTCGGAGGCAGGGGAAGGGAAGCAGCAAGGGGGAGCTTTGGGGGTGGCAGACAGGAAACCGAGGGCTTGGCCGTGGGAATGGGAAAGAGGAAACATTGATGAAGGCAGAATGGAGGTGCCGTAGTGGTGGGTTCTGTTTTCTCCTCAGCTCGAGGGAGCTCCACCCCGGATCCCCCCTTCCGGGGCCCCCAACCTACGCTCCATGATTAGGGCCCCCAAACTCCTAAGAACGGCTTTTTTCCACATGACCTATTTACAGGTGGTACCTGGAACGTTTGGTGATAATCCCCTTTGTCCCAAAAGTTGCAATTTCAAAAAAGGAACAAAAAATAAAGAGGGTAGAAGTAAAAAAAAACAACGTTATTTTCCTATTGAATGGCGACGAGTGCCGTCCAAGTAAAGTTATTTTTTGGTCTACGTGTTTTAAATAAGCCTTTATTCAGAACGCTGTTCATGTCATATAGGAACGTTCCATGTGTGTTTTTGTTTTTTTACACGCATTTTAAATAAAGCTTTATTCTATGTGCTTTGAAAAAGAAAGGTACATTCAAATTAGCACCTAGTTTAGGGGCGTGTATTTACAAAGCATGTGGTCCTGACAACATTAAACCACGAGTGCTCAAAGAATTAGCCAAAGAAATCGCTCCTGCACTGACAATCCTCTTCCAATCGTCACTATGCACAGGAAATGTTCCAGCAGACTGGAGAACAGCGCATGTCACTCCAATTTACAAGAAAGGGGAGCATTCCGACCCTGCCAACTATCGTCCGATATCCCTCACTAGCGTCGTCTGCAAACTGTTGGAGCACATAATCGTAAGCACTGTCATGAAGCATCTTGAAAGCCAAAATATACTCAATGACTGTCAACATGGCTTCCGAGTCAATAGATCATGTGAGACCCAGCTTCT
>CAXITT010000534.1:340387-368231 GCA_964033795.1 Lymnaea stagnalis | reverse complement strand
CTGTATGTTGCCTGCTCACATGGACAGCTGTATGTTGCCTGCTCACATGGACAGCTGTATGTTGCCTGCTCACATGGACAGCTGTATGTTGCCTGCTCACATGGACAGCTGTATGTTGCCTGCTCACGTGGACAGCTGTATGTTGCCTGCTCACATGGACAGCTGTATGTTGCCTGCTCATATGGACAGCTGTATGTTGCCTGCTCACATGGACAGCTGTATGTTGCCTGCTCACATGGACAGCTGTATGTTGCCTGCTTACATGGACAGCTGTATGTTGCCTGCTCACATGGACAGCTGTATGTTGCCTGCTCACATGGACAGCTGTTATTTGCCTGCTCACATGGACAGCTGTAAGTTGCCTGCTCAAATGGACAGCTGTATGTTGCTTGCTCACATGGACAGCTGTATGTTGCCTGCTCACATGGACAGCTGTATGTTGAGTGCTCACATGGACAGCTGTATGTTGCCTGCTCACATGGACAGCTGTATGTTGCCTGCTCACATGGACAGCTGTATGTTGCCTGCTCACATGGACAGCTGTATGTTGCCTGCTCACATGGACAGCTGTATGTTGCCTGCTCACATGGACAGCTGTATGTTGCCTGCTCACATGGACAGCTGTATGTTGCCTGCTCACATGGACAGCTGTATGTTGCCTGCTCACATGGACAGCTGTATGTTGCCTGCTCACAGGGACAGCTGTATGTTGCCTGCTCACATGGGCAGCTGTATGTTGCCTGCTCACGCGTCGAAAAAACTTCTACATTATTCGTGTTCGCACCATACGGAAAAACAAAGAAACTATTGTCTTGATAAAATGTTCTTAAAAAAAAACATAATGAAAACAGAAACACACCTTTCCTATGTGTGTCATTGCAACGCATGCCGGGCACTGGCTGGTCGCTAATGTATGGGTACAAATATGAATCTCGTCCAATACAAAAGAATTTTTATTTAAAACAATTTTATTTTTTTCTGTTCGCTTTGCACTCTTGTCATTAAACTCTCCCGTTTGTAACCAAGTGTCCCTTTACATCATCCAATCGTTTTTTTGTTTTTTTTGGTAACGTTCAACCTATCACCATTGCAAAACAGCTTTTATGTAAATGAAGAGCTAATTGTTTACAGAGAGCAACTAGCGCATGAGATTGCAATAAATACCAATCTAACATTGCACGTCTCTTTCATTGCTTCACGCAAATCAAAAAATTGGTTTTCGACTTTTTTTTTTAATTTGCCGAACATGAGTTTTTATTCTCGAAATCAGCTCTTGCGTCAAGCTGAGATTAATTGCACATTTTTTTTTTTTCATCAACAGCCCTGCCCCCAGAGCTGTACTCCGTGTGGGAGGCGTACCCGTGGCACTTTGGGGAGGCCTTCTGCATCTTCAAATCTTTCCTGAACGAGACGACCTCGTACACGTCGGTGCTGACCATCACCAGCTTCACGGTGGAGCGGTACATCGCCATCTGCCACCCGATCAGGGGCCAGCGGACGTCGAGGCAGTCCCGGGCGGTCAAGTGCATCGTCGTCATCTGGCTGTTCTCCGCCTGCTGCGCCCTGCCTTACCCCATCCACACCCGCGTCTACACGTTCGTGCACGACCCGCGGGACCAGCGCCCCATCTGCGAGTCCGTGGTGTGCAACATCCCCTTCCAGTGGCAGCAGAGGATGTCCTACATGTTCCAGATTTCCACGTTCGTCTTCTTCGTCATCCCGATGGCCATCATCACGGGGATGTACTTGCTGATCGGGATGCGCCTGCGCAGCTCCGCCATGTCGGCCGCGTCTCAGCTGTCGCAGCAATATCAGCCGGCAAAGACGGCGGCGTCTCGTGCCAGACGCGCGGTTTTAAAAATGTTGGGTATGTAAAAAAAAAAAAAAAATTTTAAAAAGTAAATTAAAAAGTAAGCAATATAAAAAAAAACAACAACAACATCCGGTGTCTTGATTTAGGAATGTTATTGTTCGCCCTGTGCGAGGGCACAGGTCGCATACCATAAGGCCGGCCCTGGTCTGAGTGTCATTTAATAGACCAAGGTTTGGGGCTATTAAAAAGTAAGCAATATAAAAAAAAACAACAACAACATCCGGTGTCTTGATTTAGGAATGTTATTGTCCGGGTCCCTCGCGTACCCTCCACCCCAACCCCCCACCCCCCAAACAAACAACAACAATAGACGAAAACAACACCATCTCCCCACTCTCGTCTCACAAATGATTGTTCACCTTTGTTTTGTTTGAATGACAAGAGACTATTTTGAGCTGGCCCTATCTATTCGTGTATGCACTTTCCAACGAGCCGTGTTGTTTTTCCGTAACTACCTTTTCGAGGAAGAGTTCCGACTGGCCAAATTTGAAGGTTTTCGTTTCCCTTAGACGTGTCCTCTAGCCGTCAACTGAAGCATTCAACAAAGATTTATTATGACATCTAGAATAAATAAATCCTGTGGTAGATCCTGTTTAAGATATGATCAAATGCGAATCTTTGATTGATACATTAAATGGAAATATTTTTTGAAAAATTGCATTGTACATATTGATTTTCAAAATAATAACTACAAATCAGTAAATATCATATGTCGAACATTGGCCAAATGCAGCCCGGGGCGAACTCCCAAAATTGCCCTCCACCCCTCTTTAAAATTATCAGCACACTAGAAAGCCGATTTTCCGAGCGTCGATTATCCGAAACTTTGGTTACCCGAACTGCCTCTGCCTTTTATCATTATTTTTATTATCGTTCGCAGAGCGTATGGCCTCAACATTTGCGCACAAACACAGACTACTTTAGCTCCATAAACACTAAACATACAGAGACTAGACTGGAATAAGGCGAACTTTCAACATGTTTATTTCTATCAAGTATTGTTGCTGGTATAAAGCGCTCTTGATTACAAGCCTTACCATTAGGGGCGTGAACATATTATTTAACCCAAAAATATAACATATGTGACCCCTTATAGCGCTAAATAACATTTTCACTGACTACCCCCCCCCCCCCCCTTTTTTCTAACATTATATAACCCCCAACTCCCGATAAAACAGAATATAGTTTTCAAAAAAACTAGACAAAAGAAGGAAATTTCCATTTTTTAAAAAAAATATTTTTTTTAAAAACAAAAATGGGATAATGTGCTAAATGCAAGCAAAAAAATTAAATAAATTTTAGTTTTCAATAATCTTTTTCAATTTCATAAGTTTGATCAGCAAATGTTTTGCAAGAATAGGAATTATTTTTTTAAAAAGAGAATAATTGTTCTATAACATTGCTCCCGACCACCGCCCTCAGCCCATATCAAACACTATAAGGAAAAAAAAAGGATAATCTTACAATCCCTTACTCCGTTGCGAAATTAAACATGTGCGCGTTCCTTCAAGTTTGTGCTTTAAAAAAGAAAAAAAATTCCCTCTTCAGCCGAACGCACTAAGTTTAAGACTTACATTAGGAGAAAAACAATAAATGGATCATGCATTTAAAACAAAAAAAAATTAAATAAATTTATACTTTTTAGAACGTTTAAATGATGTTTAATTCGTCTTTGAAATGTATTCTCTCGCCCCTGCCCACCCCAAAATCCTGCTGTGAGGACCGCTGGGTTCATTGACAGCGAAGGGATTTGGGGGGGGGGGGATTTGGAAATTTTTAAAACCCCCTTTTTCTTCTTTTTCCATCAGTCCCCAATCCAACCCCTTTCNACTCTAGTGAAAATATCTCCTCGGCTAGACCCGTGAAAAGATGCATTGGAAATATGAAGAAGAAGAAAAAACACACTCCTCCCCCCCCCCCCCCCCCCCCTCTTACAAACACAAAAAAACAACACACACACACACACACACACATATATATATATATATATATATATATATATATATATATATATATATATATTAAAATTTGATTTTTTTGCTTCTTTTCATAATGTTCACATTACAACCCGTGAGGTTTACAAACAAGTCATTTCTATTAATTCAGTTGAACATTCATGCAGTACAGAAACATCTTGAAATATTTCGTTTTTTTTTTTAAAGAAGATTTATTTATAAAAACGTGCAAGCTATGTTTAGACAGTTTTCCTGGCGAAGTATCCAGCGGCCGTTGGATTCCTTGTGAGCTGACAGCTTGTCTCTGATGAATGCTCTAAAGATTCAACTGGCGAAATGTGTCTTTTTATTGCGTTTTATCAGAGGACTTTGAGATTAAAAGTTGGAAAGGAACATTTTTAAAATCTTTTAATAGTATATATTTTCTTAAAGTTAAAAATGAGCCAAATTAAATAGGTTTTTTACTTGATGAAATATAATACATCATTGTGTTCAGATAGCACTGGAAATATAGATAACGTGCCTAGAACTAATTGCGTGTGTTCTCCATTTACAAAAAAAATTTTTTTTAAAAATGGCAATGCATCCTCTACTGTAGAATTTTGATATTCTGTTTTAAATTAATAAAAGTTTACCATTGGGATGAGATAAGCTAATTATTATAAAGATGATGAGATATGATAATTATTGTAAAGCCGAGAAGAAACTGAGGGAATATGGGGCAAGCTAAATCAATCTACAGTCACTTGTTCACTTGAAATTTTCCCTCTTTGCAATAGATTGTGTTCTCTTTTTAATGTTTTCAAAGATTTGTTACACTGTATGTTATTATAATTATAGTTTTAATTCAAACTGAACGGATTGAGGTTAATCTTAGAACTAATTGAACATTTCACATTGGCTTGGAGTTTGGTGATTTTAAAATCTCATCAAAGCTGACCACGCCTAGGGATAAATTAAAAAAAAAAAATTAAAAAATTAAAAATATATCAACGATCAAGTTTGCGGATTCTTCTTCTTCAACTTGTGGCGCAGAGGGGAACCATCCTAAGTCCTGACCAAAGGGAACGTGTTCCACTCTTTTCCTGGGTAGTCCCCCGGCTACGGGGAAATAATTTGGTTGAACTTCCCCGTGAGCTGAGTTAGACGTCTGGGGGGGGGGGTGGGGTAGAAGCCTCAACTGCCGAAGTGGGATGAAGAAAGACGCTTACTTTGCGCGGGAGTCAGCTGACGATGCGCAAATAGCCGTAGTTATATATACATAGTATACATAGTATATATACATAGTATACATAGTATATATACATATATATACTAGAATATATGACCCGATGTTACCGTGATAATAATGGAAGGTACTTTATGCTATCTACTACCTGATTTTGCGAAAACTACTCAGACTACCTTAAAAAAAGGCGCATATGTAATGATGTTTATGTTTCTGACAGCATTTAGTTTTAAGAAATAGGGTAGACGTGTATGAAGAAGGGTTTTGGGTGGCCGACTCAAGCTGGTGGTCTGCAGTTCAATCCCCACCAAAGCCCACAGAATGGAGGGGACCCTTCAGCCTTGGACGATAACTCATTCAAGAGAAGGACAATTCTGAATTCAAACCAAGAGCAAGAATCATCCATAAATTGATCGTGGCCCACAAATAAACGAAGAAGAAGAAGGAATATGTATCTTCTATTTAATAATATCCGCCTACTTCCCCACCTCTTTTTGCACCTCTTAACTAAAGTTTTGTTATCAACATAAAATAATAACCCATAAACCATTTTAGTATATTTTATATTAAACAAGTTTGATATATTGTTATCTTATTTATATATTTAACCAAACTTTTGCCTTGTTTTTTTCTTCTATATTATCAGAAAATCGGAGAATTCTTTGACATCAAGAAGAATCTCTTAACAGTTTTTCACGTCTGTAACAGACTTGGGTGTTTAAAAAAAAAAAAGAAATTATATAAATCGAATAAAATATAGACCCACTTTACTTTTAACAAAGTAAAAATAAACATATATTTTCATTTGTAGAATTTAATCTTGATTTTAAACTAAATGACTTCAAACAGCATCGAATTAATATTTTCGATTGAACTCAAATGAAGAAAAATTAGATTAATTTCATAACGAGTCGTTCGTAAATTACGTCACGGAAAAAATGACCTTTTCAGACACCCCCCTCCCCCCCGGTCACGAAGTGTCACGTCACACACACAAAAAATCAAAACATACATTATATGTTCATAACTAAACTAAGATTTTATTTTATTTTTTTAACATTTTCCCATAATGGATTAAGATGTAGTATTATTAGAAAACTGTGACGCGAAACAACGAAGTCTTCGCGGAGCCGAATGTAAGGTGGCCACAACAGTTTTTGCGTCATTTTTTGATATGCGCAGAAGGTGTGAGCGACTGAGTATCATAGTACCTATAATACCTGAGGCTATAAAGACGTTAAATTATTATTATTTTTTTAAATTAATTAAATATAGATTTTTTTTAAAATTAGAAAATTTTAGATTTTTTTTTTTTAAAGTGACGTCACACATTTTTTGACCCCCCATTGTCACAAAGTCTCGACCCCCCTCCCCCCTGAGCGTGACGTAATTTGCGAACGACCCCTAAGAGCAAACTTTTAACTTGCAAATAAAAAGATTTAAGTATCGTTGATTTAATAACCGCGTGGCAAAACTGATACAAAATTTTTTTAAAAGTAAGATTTTTAAATATAATTGATTTCCTTTTTAATCGTTAATGAAAGACACCAAATTTTAGCTTTGAATTTTAGCATTTGATAAGTTTTACTTATTTTTCATTCCAAAAAATGTACTTTTATCAAATTTATAAAGTAATAAAAATTCAACGTTCAAAATACTTTTCATAAGAAAATGCCGCTTAACTCAACCAGTGCAACAAAACTTCATAGCAAAATAAGTTTCAATAATTCACTTATCACTCATCCAAATAAGGAGAAGTCATATGAAATTGCAATCGGTTCATTTTGATATCACTGTGTCAAACCCCAATTATGTGACAGATTTGAACTTTGATATAGTTTTAATGTTCAAATAAATATATTTCATGATATTTCAATATACGTAATTATTATAGTTTTTAAATAGAAAATGTAAAACAATGGGGGTTAAAAGGGATAGGGGACTTTAGAATTGTAATGAAGTTCATGGACGTGCCAAAACTATGTGGCTGCATACGAAAGAGGCTAACATCCCGTAGATGATTTTAGTATTTTTTTTAAAAATTAAAACAGCTTGTGGGGGGGGGGGAGGATTCGATATGTTCCTTATGTCACAGGCAGCAAAGAGGTAGCCACTGAATAAAAGAATGAATTTGATGAATAATTTTTTTTTAAAATTAAAAACAGGTTGGGGGGGGGGGGGGGAGGATTCGATATGTTCCTTATGTCACAGGCAGCAAAGAGGTAGCCACTGAATAAAAGAATGAATTTGATGAATAATTAACCTTCTTAGGTACATATATATGGCGTAAAGAATATCGTGTTTAAATTTTGACCTGGGTGTATCTTTAAATCCAAAGATATGACCGTCGTGAAAAGAGATGTTACATTCTCTTTTAACAAATAAACAACCTTGTATACCAACTCAGAAGATGTAGTTCAATGGCGTTGGCAAAATATGGGTACGTTTACATAAGTCTACCCATACCTCAGATAAAAATATCGAAACCCAATCATTATACACAAGTGAAAATTTAATGTTGCAATTAAGTTGGGTTTTTTTCTATAGTGTTTGCGGTCGTGAAAAAATGTGGGTCAAGTTTTTTGTTGTTGTTTGTTTGTTATGTTGTTGTTTTGGTGGTTTTTTTTCTTTTCAAATTGTCAACATATTTTTTTTTTCACTTAGAAAATGAAAGTTCATGTAACTTTTTAAAAGATTTTTTAAAAATTTCTTTAAAAAAAAAAACAACAATAAAATCTGTTACAGACTTGAAAATGGGTTTAGAGTTTCTTGTTTAGATCAAACAATACTGTCTTTTACGATCATCCGATAATATAGTAGGGAAGCGAGGGAAACGTTTGGTTACATTTTTAATGAAGATACCATATATTTTAAGTTCCTTTAATGTAAATTAAATTTACAATGCTGATTAAATTTTTTTTTTTTAAAATAATTTAAGGACATGTTTTCACAACTTTGAGAGTGATAAAAGTTGTATTTCAGTGACGCGAAGAGGCTATATTTTATAGCAGATGAATATTTCTCAAAACTAAATGAAGTTAAAGACGTTAACACCTTGACATAGACACTTCTTTTTTTTAAAATAAGGAGAGGCTGATTACATATTTCCAAAATATTCGTGTCAAGGACGTGGACTAGTGTCATTGTTTTGTCTGTTTATGAGTGTACACAACATCAATACCTGTGTTCGGTATTTGCGTGTACAAAATGGACTGTTAGTTGGTGAGACTTAGCAATAAAAGGTAGAAACTATCGCAAAACGCCTGGCATTATTTTCTCGGTAAGATCGGGTCATATATTCCAGTCTTATTCGAGTGTAATTTAAACAAGCAAATCAAAAGCTTTATCTTTTGTCTTTATTTATATTTCTAGCGCCCACGTAGCCTGTTCTTCTATTTTGTCAACCCTGAAATTGGTACAAAGATAGTTTTTAAAACAAATGAAATACTGTATTTATTTTTCTACCCCGAACACATTCAGCGAAACGTGAATAACAGTATAAATGAATCCGATTATATAACAGTCGTTAAAAAGATATTTAGTTATTTTCTTTCAAATATAAATGAGCACGTGCTACGGTTACGTCGTGAAATGCAGACCAAACGCATTGGCACGTGGACACATTTGCATAACTGTAACCATACCTCAAAACTTAATGAAAATGGAAAGGTGACAATAGTAGATACGAATTCCCATGAAACTACGGACATCGTAATTCTTCTGTTTAAACAGTTCATTGGCGAAGATAAGGGGTGGGCATATATTTATGAGGGTAAAAAAATAGGCTTAGGTTTACTCATTTTTAAATGATGTGAAAATATTTCGTGGAAATACATTTTAAATCTTAAAGAGCACCATCTATAAACCCAAATGTTTTATAGACTTGAAAATGTAATCTTTAAAAATAGATACAATGTTTGCTTTTATTTCCAGCAACATTCAGTTCGGGGGCGTGAATGAATATAGGTTAAACTGTTCTTTAAATATGAGGAAATCATTTTTTCCTCATTGATCCAAATACAGTTGAGGGTCATGGAAAAGTCTGGCTCAATTTTTTTGAGATTAAGAATGTTTATTTAGAAAATTAAATCACACTTATTCAGACGTGAACATGGGTTGGAGGATTCTTTCTTTCTTTTTTCGATATAAGAAATCCATGTTTTACGATTTTCAGCTAGTTCAAAACCGAGGCAAGAATGTTGGGTACATTTTTTGTTTTTTAATGAATCTTTAATCCCCTTGATCAAAATCTGCTAATGTTTCATAAATCTAAACTGGCAGATACATTAATTTAGATTTAAGGATTAACTGTATATGTCTGTTTGTTTGTTGTTTTTGTTTGTTTTTTATTTTAAATATTATTTTCTTAAAGAAAATAAGAGTAAGGGTGATGATTGGGTAGGCCTGTATTACAAAGATGATAACAATTTCTCAAAGCCCAATGCAGTCAGAAACGTAACCATCTCTATGGAGTTACTTCTTTAAAATATGGAATATTCGTTGATGGAATAACCGCGTGTCACAAAACTGATCATGCCCCCCACCAACCCTTTAAATTTAAAAAAAAAATTAATAAATGTAATTAATCGCTACATTTAAATTATTAATACATAAAAACATGATCTATGTATTTGAAACAATGAACAAGTTTTACTCATTTGTTCATTCCTAAACGCATGCAGTTATGACGTGTATAATGTAATGCAAACTTAACGTAAAAAAATATGGCATTAATAAGAAAACTTCTTTTGAGCCTTGAAGTGCAACAAAAATGCACAGCCAACACTGCTCACTAAGTCCCTTATCACCCCTCCAAATAAGAAGAAAACCATTCAAAGTTGCAATTGGTTAATTTTGATATCAATATGTCAAACGATATGATTACACAGTGACCGGAAATCGATCGGAAGAAATATCGTCGACGGTAAATTGATCGACGGTAATTTAATCGAACGGAAATTGGGTCGAATCTTTTTGTGAGATTAATATTTCTTTTTAAAAAAAAAACAATCGAGGCTGTTGGAGACTTGATACTGGGTTTAGAGATTATGCTTTAGACAAAATAAGTCTGTGTTTTACGATATTTACATCCATTATAGAGCAGCGAGAGTAAAGTTTTGTTAAATTTTGAATGAGGATACCAAAACATCAAATTCCCTTAATGTAAAGGATATTTAAAATGGATTACATATTTTTAATATTAAATCAAGGAAATTTTTCTTACAATATTTAGAGAGTACAAATTTGTAGTTCGGGGGCGTGAAAAGGGGTAGGGCAGGCCTATAATTTAATGCAGATAAATATTCCTCAAAAGTAAATAATGTTTTAAACGTAAATATCAATGCATACATACTTATTTTTTAAAACAACGAAAGTCTGATAAAATTTTTCCTAAATATACATTTTTACGGCTTGAAACAATTTTGTATTTTGTTTTCTCCATTTATATTCGTAAACATTTGGTTGTTAGATATTGGGACTTCACAATAGCAAATAGATATATTCACAAAATGCCTTTCATTATTACCCAGTTAACATTGGTCATATCTTCTTCATGTATATATATACTTATATATGATATATTCCGACATTTTTATTATTGAGTGCGGTGTAGATGACCCTGCTACAGACTACAACAGTGGCCTCAGAGTCATTTTAGACAAACATGCACCACTGTCCACACGGCGAGTTACGGACCGCCCTTCCGCCCCATGGCTCACGCCTGAAATTAAGGACGCTAAGCAGAAGCAGCGACGTGTAGAACGCCAATGGCGGAAGTCGGGCTTGACTGTGCACCGACAAATCTTTGTTGACCACAGGGAACGAACCAAGAGGTTGGTCCTTGCAGCTAGGACTGAGTATGTTAGTCATCAGATTACAGACAGCAGCTCAAGCAAGGACTTATTTCGCATTGTGGGTCAGCTGACCGTTAAAAACAAGGCTACATCTCTGCCAAATAACATTGCTGTAGAAGAGCTGCCAGACGCACTAAATGACTACTTTATTACCAAAGTTAAGAGGATCAGAGCGAATATTGACAGTTGCATCGATACTGCTCCAGAATTCTCACTATTTAACGGCTCTTCTATGGTTGAATTTGTTGAGGTCAGTTAATCGAATGTGAGGAAAATCCTCGCTGATACCCCAAGAAAGTCATGTTCGCTCGACCCTCTTCCAGCAGGGCTCTTGTACGAATGTCTGGATGAAATAGTCCCCATCATCACTTATATCATAAATCAGTCCTTAGCTACTGGTATTGTTCCATCATCTTTTAAAGAGGCGATCGTCACTCCACTATTAAAGTAATCAAATCTTGACCCAAATGTGATGGAAAATTACCGCCCCATCTCAAATCTAATTTCTAAAATCTTAGAAAAAGTCGTTCTCCGCCAGCTCCTGGATCACCTCACTCAGTTTGACTTGTTTGAACCATTCCAATCAGCATACAGGACGCATCACTCTACTGAGACAGCCCTGTTGCGCGTCGTAAACGACCTTCTGTCGTCTTGTGATGAGGGCCGGGTATCGATTTTGTCTTTACTCGATTTATCGGCAGCTTTCGATACGCTCGACCACGGCAAACTGCTCCAGCGACTGCAACAAACGTTCGGTCTCACTGATACCGTCCTGTGTTGGTTCCGATCGTATCTGAATAATCGGGTCCAGTCAGTTATTTCAAACGGCTTGACCTCGAAGAAATCTAATCTCGAAATCGGAGTACCCCAGGGCTCGGTCCTAGGCCCGATGCTTTTCACGATGTACATTCAGCCCCTGGGTGCAGAGATCAGGCAGTTTGACATGTTGTATTACATGTTCGCGGACGATACACAACTTCATCAATCCGTGATCACTTCTCAGTTCCCTCAGCTGCTCAGTATGACACAGAAGACAATGGGGTCGGTTAAGCACTGGATGACCATTAACAAGCTCAAATTAAATGATGATAAGACTGAGCTGCTCCCCATTGCGACCGCTCAGAAGCAGAAATCTGCAAATAACACGACATCCATTACTCTCTCAGGTGTGCGTATTGAGTTAGCTCAAACAGTGCGGTACCTGGGTGTCTACCTAGATAGAAGACTAACTTTTGAAAGTCATATTAACATGCTATGCAGGGCGATTTTTCTGGAGCTGCGCAGGATTAGTCAAATCAGGCCCTTCCTAACAATTGATACAACAAAGAGGCTGATGTCTGCATTTGTGCTATCGCGCATGGACTATTGCAATGCTCTCATGGTGGGTCTTCCAGCTACGCTCCTGGATAAAATTCAAATAGCACAGAATAATGCGGCTCGCATAGTTCTCCGCAAACGCAAATTCGACCATGCAAAAACACTTCTGAGAGAGTTGCATTGGCTGCCGGTGCGTGCTCGCATAGAGTACAAAATCGCAACTTTGTGCTACCGCTGCTTACATGACCTGGCGCCGTCCTATCTGAAAGAGCTGCTGACGCCTTATGTACCCAGTAGAGAGCTCCGCTCATCCGATAGTGGCAAACTCTCGACACCACGTGTTTGCCTTGAGACTTACGGAAAGTGCACTTTCGCATTTGTTGGTCCAACAATTTGGAACGCCCTTCCTGTCGATCTTAGAAACAACCAGACACTGGAGTCCTTTAAAACCGATCTAAAGACACATCTATTTCGCAAATACCTTCTGGGATGATTGTCTACCTTATTTTCCAGTTAATGCATAATGGCTGTTTTGCTCCGGGTTGAAATGGCCAGAAAGACTTTGAGATTGTATGCTTGTAATTAGTTTTTGTAGTGTTGCGTTTGTTTTAAATGTGGTAAATTATAGATTTGTTTTTTGTTGACTTTGTACCGCGCTTCGAGCCTTTGGGGATGAAGCGTGTTTTTGAAATGAACTTTATTATTTTTATTATTATTATTATTATATATATATATTTTTAAAATTTATTTATTTATTTGATTTTTTTTATTCTTATATGTAAGTGTGTGTTTGTGTTTAGATTGTGTATCACCACGTGATCTTGGCTCATTCTCGGACGCTTTATCATTGTTTTATGGTATTTATGCACACTGAATGATCAACAGACTCCTTAAAAATAAATCCAATAAAGGCTTTATAATTAATACACCCCTACGCACCCTTGCCTTTAGGCTACAGTGCATTCAGTCTCCGTCTTCCCCCCCCCACCCTTACCCCCACCCATAAGTGGGCAGGAATCATCTGGCGTAGTCAAGCGCTGTTTAAAACTATTGATTTAACAAGACCCATTTTTACCGCCCCTTTTTCTTTTTTTCAACTCTCAAACCCATTATTTTCATCAATAAAATAATATCAAAGCACATTTTGGCGCCCCTAACTAGATGGCGCCCGGGGACATCTGTCCCCCCTGACCCCACCACGCTACGCCTCTGCCCCCACTCCATTCTCGCCATGATAAAAAAAAAAATACCCACGCAGTAAGCAGTTGATGACGCATCCTGGTATACATTTGGTGAAAGTTGAAACTTTTCAAGAAAGTCGGCCAACCGTAATTATCTCATCTATGTCCAGACTAAGACAAGCACACTCACGCCTTCCAGTTATTGTTCGACAAGTTCACTTACGAAACATCAATACCAATACACCCAAGTGTTTTATTCTATTAACCTCTTCCTAAAATTCCATACATTTTTTTCCTTGATTACCATTGTAAGCATTTTCTTTTAAAAATGATTCGAATTTTATCCTCATCCTAAAATAACGTTGCAATTCTTGTTCTGGAAATTTGTATATTTGTGTCTTACTTTGTGTGTGTGTGTGTCTCTGTGTGTGTGTGTGTGTGTGTGTGTGTGTGTGTGTGTGTGTGTGTGTGTTTCTTTTCGGCCATTTTCATGTTAAATTGCAAGAGGATGGCTGACATAGTGAACCAAAATGATGACAAAACAAAGATGCTCCAAACATTGAAACATGAGTTAGTTAATTGATTTGGACTTCTATTTCTCGGTCACATTAGGAAAGATTTGACAGTTACATGACATTGTAATTTGATAATTTTTTTAATTTTTTTTTTTGCAAACAGTTGCTGTGGTGATTGCATTTTTCGTGTGTTGGGCTCCCTTCCACGCCCAGAGATTGATGACGCTGTACGTGGCCAGGGATCAGTGGACGCCAGAACTGCTTCTGGCCCAAAGTCATCTTTTTTATATATCAGGTAAACTGGAGGTGTGCGTGTGTGTGTGTGTGTGTGGGGGGGGGGGGGTTGTGATCCTTTTTTATTTTATGTGTATCTGAAACCTAGACAGTAGCCTAAGTCTGGTGGGGACGGTGCTAGATAGACAGTAGCCTAAGTCTGGTGGGGACGGTGCTAGATAGACAGTAGCCTAAGTCTGGTGGGGACGGTGCTAGATAGACAGTAGCCTATGTCTGGTGGGGACGGTGCCTTATACACGATAATAACTCAAGTCTCGTTGATGCAGGGCTAGATGGAAAATGTTAACCTATGTCTGGTTTTGTATGCTTACATTACTAAATGGACAATCTTAACCTTAAATCGGATGTGTACAGGGCTACATATACATTATTTTAAAGAATTATTCATATACATACAAAATATATATGTTGTGTATTTTTAAATCCTTTATATTAATTTCACTTTCTTCGTAGCGGTTGGGGGGGGGGAGGGGGGGGGCTGCTTGCAGGGTGACAGGCCAAATCTTCCGATGGCTCATTGAACCACGTCCCGTCAAGCTATGAAGCTGAAACTTGGCACATAGACTCGTTGGCGATGACAACACTTTCCGTCAAATTTTCAGCACAAAACCCCCCCCCCCTTACTCCAAGGAGAGCATGAATGAAAATTCTCGATAACTGCGCCAAATGAGATTCTTTTTAAAAAAAAATTATGGCAAGTCGTTTGGTTCCCTTAATATTTTCTTATGCTTGTCTCAAACAGTTGGTGAAAAAAATCGGCCGTGGAAAAGCGGGTGGTTCATTTGAATATCAATTTAGTTCAGGGGCGAGGAAAACAAAATGTGCGTTTGCGAGCCTTGGGAGGAGGGGTACTAACTGGGAATCTTGTAATGTGCGTCACTTGTATGCATGTTTTGTCACACTTCGGCCCACCCCCACAGTGCTCGCTCGATATGACATTTTGTAAAATATTTTTACAAAAAACTTTGTTTTTAGGAGTTTGTTTAAATGATGTCTCAGCCAGGTGTCCGTTACTATGTTGCTGCTGGTGTGTAAATATGTGATCCATAACATTTGTAACATTTAACAATCTCGAAATTCAATGAATTCCCGATGAGCTAAAGTTGCGGAAATATGACGCGTAGCCGTAGTTTTGGGGTACATTTTAATTCTATTTGGTTGGATCTTCAGTTACATTGTACCGAAATAAAACTTAGGTTCAAATTTTCAAATATTAGCGACGGATTCTAGAAATTATAGTTTTTGTCCCTTTTAAAAAAATGTTTGATGCGAAACTCAATTTGCTAGTTAGCCGTATTGGACATGCGACTGTTTTGTGTTGCCATAGCGATCGCCATTTCTTGGCATATTTGGGGAACATTTTGTTTAGTTTTCAAATGACGTAAGATGTTATTATATTATTTTTATTCAAGGTCTCAAACATAACCACAAAAAAAAAAAACCCACATTAAAAAAAGGATGAGAGAAAAATAAAAAAGGAAAAAGGGGGGCGGGGGCGGGGGGGGGGAGATCAAATTTATTTACAATTTTAAAAAAAATGTAATTAAAATGTAATTCTTTCAGAATGAGCTAAAAATAATTAAATAATTGAATTCTTGTAATAACTTGGATTATTACTGTACCCACAAAAATATCACTGGATACTTCCCACGCATTTACAACATAAAATACGAGCTTGCGTTAATAAAGAAAATTCTAGCTCTATGTTAATAGAACTCTATTATTTATACGTTGAAATGTATTTGGAGATAAGAGCCTTATGAAATCAAATTTAATTAAAATTAACTGTCTGTTGTTGTTTTTTTTTGATGAAAAAAAGTGCTAATGCAATCTAAAACAAAGAAGAGTTACCACTGGGGACAAAACATGACAAAACAAAGAAGAGTTACCACTGGGGACAAAACATGACAAAACAAAGAAGAGTTACCAGTGGGGACAAAACATGACAAAACAAAGAAGAGTTACCAGTGGGGACAAAACATGACAAAACAAAGAAGAGTTACCAGTGGGGACAAAACATGACAAAACAAAGAAGAGTTACCAGTGGGAATAAAACATGACAAACAAAGAAAAATTACCAGTGGGGACAAAACATGACAAACAAAGAAGAGTTACCAGTGGGGACAAAACTTGACAAAACAAAGAAGAGTTACCAGTGGGAATAAAACATGACAAACAAAGAAAAGTTACCAGTGGGGACAAAACATGACAAACAAAGAAGAGTTACCAGTGGGGACAAAACATGACAAAACAAAGAAAAGTTACCAGTGGGGATAAAACATGACAAACAAAGAAGAGTTACCACTGGGAATAAAACATGACAAAACAAAGAAGAGTTACCACTGGGGACAAAACATGACAAAACAAAGAAGAGTTACCAGTGGGGACAAAACATGACAAAACAAAGAAGAGTTACCACTGGGAAAAAACATGACAAATAAAGAAGAGTTACCACTGGGAATAAAACATGACAAACAAAGAAGAGTTACCACTGGGGACAAAACATGACAAAACAAAGAAGAGTTACCACTGGGGACAAAACATGACAAAACAAAGAAGAGTTACCAGTGGGGACAAAACATGACAAAACAAAGAAGAGTTACCATAGAAGAGTTACCACTGGGGACAAAACATGACAAAACAAAGAAGAGTTACCACTGGGGACAAAACATGACAAAACAAAGAAGAGTTACCAGTGGGGACAAAACATGACAAAACAAAGAAGAGTTACCACTGGGGACAAAACATGACAAACAAAGAAGAGTTACCAGTGGGGACAAAACATGACAAACAAAGAAGAGTTACCAGTGGGGACAAAACATG
Organism: Lymnaea stagnalis; assembly: GCA_964033795.1. Classification (NCBI taxonomy): domain Eukaryota; kingdom Metazoa; phylum Mollusca; class Gastropoda; family Lymnaeidae; genus Lymnaea; species Lymnaea stagnalis. Next base: position 351,190 of record CAXITT010000534.1, on the reverse strand, counting down.
ACAAACAAAGAAGAGTTACCAGTGGGGACAAAACATGACAAAACAAAGAAGAGTTACCACTGGGGACAAAACATGACAAACAAAGAAGAGTTACCAGTGGGGACAAAACATGACAAAACAAAGAAGAGTTACCACTGGGGACAAAACATGACAAAACAAAGAAGAGTTACCACTGGGGACAAAACATGACAAACAAAGAAGAGTTACCAGTGGGGACAAAACATGACAAAACAAAGAAGAGTTACCACTGGGGACAAAACATGACAAACAAAGAAGAGTTACCACCGGGGACGAAACATAACAAAACAAAACAAATGCCTTTACAGACTTTATCTTAAATTTTGAATTCTTTAAAAATTGTGAGTTAGCGCCAAAATGTGTGTATGTGTCGTTATATGGTGGGTATATCCTAATCTGTAGCAACGTGGAGGCTGCTGTTAAATAGATCTGGGTATTTGCTAAAATTATATTTCGTTGCTAGGGGCCAAAACCTTTTCAATGGCTTCCATTATACGGCCGTAGTGAGTGGGTGGTAATTTGTAGGAGGAATGTGATTATGTTAAGTGGCTTTGAGGTTTACGTTAATTTATAATAGATATGTGCTAAATTAATGATCGATATGTCCCTACTTGCAGCGGACACGGGCTGATTAAAGCCATATACAGATCCTATTATGCAAAGGGTAGGTGTTAAAAAACCGTACTAAAAGAAAGTGCCGAAAGACGGTGCTAGAAGACAGTGTTAGAAGGCAGTTCGCAGGTCAGTGCTTTAATATAGTGGCAGAAGAGAGTTCACAAGACAATACTCAAAACTTGCTGGAAAGTACCTTAAGACACCAGACGCGTCCTAAAAGACAGCGCTTGGGCGGTCTAAAATATGGCCGTTTCTTTCTCCGTCGCAGGGCAAATCAAATTGACCAACACGAAGTGTCATGTAGATGATATCCCCTAAGGTACGTGATAGCCGAGAAGAAGATTAGATCTGAGGATATTGCAATGAGGAATGAGGATTTTTTTTGTTTTTTGTTGAAGAAATTAAGTGTCTGATATTTTCCCCTCGACGAATAAAAATTGTTTTTTAAAGTACGGGTTGGACCTAATTGTTTCTGGTTGCGGCTTTGCATTAATTGAAATGGATGGGACAGGCTATGGGTTTCATGGCGATGTCCGCCACTCGCTCAAACCGGTTCGCTGTTTACTTGTAGCGTTAAGAATACACGTTTTGCCAAACGTAGATTCAATCGACAGCTTCTAGGGGGAAATGAAAAGAAACAAGCACTTGGTGTATATCAGAATTTTACGTTCTACGGTTGGTCCTGCTTCTTTTAGGTTACAAAAAAAAAAGTGTGTGTATGTTGGAAGGGGGGGGGGGCGGGGGAGGGGTTAGACAAAAGAAAATACATTTATTTTGGTAACTCATAGAGTTGGAAGCATTTAATAAAAAAGGTGACAGTGACACTTGGGCGTTTCGTCAGCATGAGTGAGGAGAAGGGTTGTGGCATGCCATTAGCTTGTACGAGTGGGGGTGTGGGGGGGACCCGGGGGGGGGGAGATTTGCAGTGTGCTTAAGAGGATAGGATGCTTGTTAGGCAAAGTCAGGCCTCGTGAGTGGGTGGTGGATGCTCTTAAAAATGTAGTGTCTTTTTTTTTGGTCAACCTTTAGAGTTATCGAGGAGTTCTTTCAACCTATAGAGCAATTTTGGACCGATTGCAATGCTTGATGTCTTCTGAATTTATTATAAACCTCGCATTTTTATTTTTTTCCTTATTTTAATCTAACACCAGTTTATTTTCCATTGCCGTTCCAGGTGTCCTGTATTTCCTCAGCTGTACGGTCAACCCGATCCTGTACAACCTGCTGTCGAGAAAATTCCGCCAGGCCTTCAGGCGAACGCTGTGTCGCTGCTGCTTCAACATTGAACCCTACCGCATTCCAGCGTTTTACAGGCTCAAGGCCAAGTTCGTGGGCAAAGAACGACCGGCAGGGGTACGCAACAGCGACTCGCGATATCTTTACCCCGACAACGTCATGAGACTGGCCATTTTTACCGAGCACGAAGGCCGGAAAGGGCACAGACTTATCCCATGCGTGTACGGGCACCCGTCCACCAACGAGACCTCGTGTAAGAATTCCAGCCCCACGCTGGCGGCGCCCGTCGGGGCGCACGCTCACTCGGACGGCAGGCTGCATCGAATTTGCCGACACAAAAATTGCTCAAGTCGGAGGACGGATCTGGGCTTCTCCTGTTCTCCCAGCGGTTCTAACGTTCCCGACGTTGAGGCCATGCCGAAAACACGGACCGTGGCGTCTTACTCGGACATTCTGTGCCACTCCAGGGCGCTGTTCACCCACAAGTCCGTGGTGTTCAACGACTGCGCTCAAGACAACGAACATCTCTCGTACGCCGGTGTGTCGTGGTGACGTGGTACGCGCGTGTTTGTCTCCTGCGCCAATATCGTGGTGCACATAGATCCTTTGACATCAGAAGCTGGTGTTTGTTGCACTAAACTAATCAAATTATTTTGTACATGTAACATGTAAAATTATAATCATTATCGAAATCAAACATTTGTGTTTGGTCTTTTTTCAACAGGAAACTATATCACGATAGAATTTCTCACGTCAAATATGCTTTGCGGTATCAAGGATCAAAGACTTGCAACTCCAAAAAGTATGTGTGCATCTTGGAAGACGTTTATTGGAGCATGACATCGAGATGTATGAAATGACTAATGCGTTGTGTTTGAGGGAAGGTGAATGATGATTGTTAGATGTATTTGAGTATAAGTAGGCGATCACTGGATGGTAGAGTTTCGGAACACTGCTTCGGCGATGTCAATGATTGCGTGAATATCAGCGACGATTGGGGCATCTGTGGGTGCAGTTACTGGGTGAATGGGTGTATCTATGTGGTGATTGGTATCAGACTGGGTGCATTTATGTGGTGATTGGTATCAGACTTGGTGGATCTATGTGGTGATTGTATCAGATCGAGTGGATTTATATGGTGATTGGTATCAGACTGGGTGATCTATGTGGTGATTGTATCAGATTGGGTGGATTTATGTGGTGATTGGTATCAGACTGGGTGGATCTATGTGGTGATTGTATCAGACTGGGTGGATCTATGTGGTGATTGTATCAGACCGAGTGGATCTATGTGGTGATTGTATCAGACTGGGTGGACTTATGTGGTGATTGTATCAGACTGGGTGGATCTATGTGGTGATTGTATCAGACCGAGTGGATTTATGTGGTGATTGTATCAGACTGGGTGGATCTATCTGGTGATTGGTATCAGACTGGGTGGATTTATGTGGTGATTGGTATCAGACTGGGTGGATTTATATGGTGATTAATATCAGACTTGGTGGATCTATGTGGTGATTGTATCAGACTGAGTGGATTTATGTGGTGATTGGTATCAGACTGAGAGGATCTATGTGGTGATTGGTATCAGACTGAGTGGATCTATGTGGTGATTGTATAAGACTGGGTGGATTTATGTGGTGATTGTATCAGACTGGGTGGATCCATGTGGTGATTGTATCAGACTGGGTGGACTTATGTGGTGATTGTATCAGACTGGGTGGACTTATGTGGTAATTGTATCAGACTGGGTGGATCTATGTGGTGATTGTATCAGACTGGGTGGATCTATGCGATGATTGTAACAGACTAGGTGGATCTATGTGGTGATTGTATCAGACTGGGTGGATTTATGTGGTGATTGTATCAGACTGGGTGGATCTATGTGGTGATTGGTATCAGACCGAGTGGATCCATGTGGTGATTGTATCAGACCGAGTGGATTTATATGGTGATTGGTATCAGACTGTGTGATCTATGTGGTGATTGTATAAGATTGGGTGGATTTATGTGGTGATTGGTTTCAGACTGGGTGGATCTATGTGGTGATTGTATCAGACTGGGTGGATCTATGTGGTGATTGTATCAGACTGGGTGGATCTATGTGGTGATTGGTATCAGACTTGGTGGATTTATGTGGTGATTGGTATCAGACTGGGTGGATCTATGTGGTGATTGTATCAGACTGAGAGGATTTATGTGGTGATTGGTATCAGACTGGGTGGATTTATATGGTGATTGGTATCAGACTGGGTGGTTTTATGTGGTGATTGGTATCAGACTGGGTGGATTTATATGGTGATTGGTATCAGACTGGGGGGATCTATGTGGTGATTGTATCAGACTGAGTTGATTTATGTGGTGATTGTATCAGACTGGGTGGATCTATGTGGTGATTGGTATCAGACCGAGTGGATCTATGTGGTGATTGTATCAGACTGGGTGGACTTATGTGGTGATTGTATCAGACTGGGTGGATCTATGTGGTGATTGTATCAGACCGAGTGGATTTATGTGATGATTGTATCAGACTGGGTGGATCTATGTGGTGATTGTATCAGACTGGGTGGATCTATGTGGTGATTGGTATCAGATCGAGCTGATCTATGTGGTGATTGTATCAGACCGAGTGGATTTATGTAGTGATTGTATCAGACTGGGTGGATCTCTGTGTTGATTGTATCAGACTGGGTGGATCTATGTGGTGATTGTATCGGACTGGGTGGACTTATGTGGTGATTGTATCAGACTGGGTGGATCTATGTGGTGATTGTATCAGACTGAGTTGATTTATGTGGTGATTGTATCAGACTGGGTGGATCTATGTGGTGATTGTATGAGACCGAGTGGATTTATGTGGTGATTGTATCAGACCGAGTGGATTTATGTGGTGATTGTATCAGACTGGGTGGACTTATGTGGTGATTGTATCAGACTGAATGCATCTATGTGGTGATTGTATCAGACTGTGTTGATTTATGTGGTGATTGTATCAGACTGGGTGGACTTATGTGGTGATTGTATCAGACTGGTTGGATCTATGTGGTTATTGTATCAGACCGAGTGGATTTATGTGGTGATTGTATCAGACTGGGTGGATTTATGTGGTGATTGTATCAGACTGGGTGGATCTATGTGGTGATTGGTATCAGACCGAATGGATCTATGTGGTGATTGTATCAGACTGGGTGGATTTATGTGGTGATTGTATCAGACTGGGTGGATTTATGTGGTGATTGGTATCAGACTGAGTTTATTTGTGTGTGATTGGTATCAGACTGGGTGGATCTATGTGGTTATTGATATCAGACTGAATGGATCTATGTGGTGATTGTATCAGACAGGGTGGATTTATGTGGTAATTGGTATCAGACCGAGTGGATCTATGTGGTGATTGTATCAGACTGTGTGTATCTATGTGGTGATTGGTATCAGACTGAGTGGATTTATGTGGTGATTGGTATCAGACCGAGTGGATTTATTAGGTGATTGGTATCAGACTGTGTGGATTTATGTGGTGATTGGTATCAGACCGAGTGGATTTATTATGTGTTTGGTATCAGACCGAGTGGGGTTATTAGGTGATTGGTATCAGACTGTGTGGATTTATTAGGTGATTCGTATCAGACCGAGTGGATTTATGTGGTGATTGGTTCAGACTGAGTGGATTTATTAGGTGATTGGTATCAGACTGGGTGGATTTATGTGGTGATTGGTATCAGACCGAGTTGATTTATTAGGTTATTGGTATCAGACCGAGTGGATTTATTAGGTGATTGGTATCAGACTGGGTGGATTTATGTGGTGATTGGTATCAGACTGAGTGGATTTATGTGGTGATTGGTATCAGACCGAGTGGATTTATGTGGTTTTTGGTATCAGAACGAGTGGACTTATGTGGTGATTGGTATCAGACTGAGTCGATTTATGTGGTGATTGGTATCAGATGTTATGTGATTTGTTCAGCTATGCCTAAACTGTGATTTTGAGATGTTCTGTAACGTTTTAAAGATTAGGATGTGTGATATTTTGTTATTGGATAATTTAATGTTATTGGGATTATACCCTCTGCATCATTAAAATAATCTACGCGGTGTTTTTTGGGGTGAAGAGAAAGTCAGATGGCAGTATTTCTATGAGAGACCGACCGTATTGGAAACCAATCCAAAAGTTTAAAATGGCTTTCACCGCTCACCTAAAATGGAAAATGTTATAACCCAGCACTAGATTTTTAAAAAAAACAACATATACTGTGGAAAAAAATCAACATTTTCAACATTACTTAAACAATTTTTTTTGAAAAATAATTAGCGAGCCATCCGTAATACAGAAATAAAACGTTACGAACGTACGCTTGTGGTTAAAGTCGTTAAATGACATTTAGGTCAGCGTTAATTGACTAGTAATTGAAGTCACGCATACGAATGTTGCAGTTCAGAAGAAAACAAAATCCTCGGTATTATTTACCTTTGCTCATGACAACATTTATTATAACCACGATAAGGATACATCAAAATGAAGGACATGAATAAATGAATTGAATAAACCTCGGATTCACCAATTTTATTATTTAAAAAATAAAAATAAAGGAAATATTACCATTCCTTTAGGTTGTTGTCTTTTTTGACTAAACATATTTAACTTTGGCTAAGCAAATTGTAATTTTTATTTTGGAAAGTATTGGACAGTAGGTCATCATGCAGCAGTGAGCGGTGTTCGCAGAGGACTAGTCAAATAGCACTCAGTGTCAGCCCGACATCGGACAATAATGAATAACGGCTCGCCTCCCGACGGACAGAGCGGACAGTCTGACATCTGATAGACGACCGAAAGCCTAAATCCCTTCCGGTCGGCCGAAACCGAAACTACGCAGAAAATTATTATCCTATGGCAACTTTCGGCGCCGAAACCGAAACAAAACAGCAATTCGGATCGGCCTCTAATCTCTACGCTGACTTCGAAAGGTTTGCGTTGTTTCCAATGACCACGGTTGGTCACGCCTGAGGTCTGTAATAGCTGTCTTTACGTGGCATAGGTTATTTCATGTTTCCATTGACCACGGTTGGTCACGCCTGAGGTCTGTAATAGCTGTCTTTACGTGGCATAGGTTATTTCATGTTTCCATTGACCACGGTTGGTCACGCCTGAGGTCTGTAATAGCTGTCTTTTCGTGGCATAGGTTATTTAATGTTTCCATTGACCACGGTTGGTCACGACTGAGGTCTGTAATAGCTGTCTTTACGTGGCATAGGTTATTTCATGTTTCAATTGCCAGGGTTGGTCACGACTGAGGTCTGTAATAGCTGTCTTTTCGTGGCATAGGTTATTTCATGTTTCCATTGCCAGGGTTGGTCACGCCTGAGGTCTGTAATAGCTTTCTTTACGTGGCATTGGTTATTTCATGTTTCCATTGCCAGGGTTGGTCACGCCTGAGGTCTGTAATAGCTTTCTTTACGTGGCATAGGTTATTTCATGTTTCTATTGCCAGGGTTGGTCACGACTGAGGTCTGTAATAGCTTTCTTTACGTGGCATAGGTTATTTCATGTTTCCATTGACCACGGTTGGTCACGACTGAGGTCTGTAATAGCTTTCTTTACGTGTCATAGGTTATTTCATGTTTCAATTGCCAGGGTTGGTCACGCCTGAGGTCTGTAATAGCTTTCTTTACGTGGCATAGGTTATTTCATGTTTCAATTGCCAGGGTTGGTCACGCCTGAGGTCTGTAATAGCTTTCTTTACGTGGCATTGGTTATTTCATGTTACAGTTCGTGCCGCTGCTGAAATTTGTGATGCTCATGTGAAAATAAAAGGAGACTGACAAATGCACCGAATCAATGCTTCAATTTACTCCAATTTACTCCAATAACAGTTGTTGCTGTTGTTGTTGTCGAACTCGCTGCAGTGTTGTTAATCTGGTTGATCAACACCTGCGAGGGCGCTGGAGGAACGCCTCCTCCAGAGGGGATGCTAGGGATCAGACGTCTAATTGGCTACAGTGGAGTAAACAGTATCTACCCCCCCCCTCTCTCTCTCTCTCTCTTCCCCTATCTCTTTCTCTCTGTCTCTCTCTTTTTTCCTTTTCTCTACCCCACTCTCTCTCTCTTAATCTCATTTCTTTCACACTCCCTCTCCAACTCTCTCTCACACTCTCTCTCCGTCTCTCTCTATGTCTTTTTCCCTCTCTCTCTTTCTCTCAATCTCTCTCTCTTTCTCTCTCTATGCGTCTTTCTGAAATATCTTTAATATAATATGTCTCTCGCTCTCTCTCTCTCTCTTTTGTTGCAATAGTATTTTTTTTATCCATTTCCGTGTCTCATTCTTTCTCTCTCTAACACCTCTCTTTCTCTCCTCTAAATCTCCCTCACTATCACTTCTTTAACTCTTTCCTTATCGTATTCAAATCACTCTCAAATATCTCTCATTCTCAATCTCAAATCCATGCTGTACCTTCTACACTATTTAACCTCTATACTCTCTATTAATCTCTATTAATCCTTCTCCTATCGCTCCTATTCTCTTTCTCTCTTTTCAAACGTTCTATTTTTTTTAAAATCTCTAATATCTCTCGTCTCCACTGTCTGACTCACACACTCTCACTGTTCTCTTATTTATTTAATTTTATATACAATATCTCTCTTCTCTCTTTAACAATTTTTTTTCCTCTATTATGTCTGTCCTCCCAGCTTTAATAACATTTGTATAGCTCACTTTTCCCTTTCTGATGTGTCTGACTTTCTGTATTAATATCTATCTCTCTGTATTTCTCCCTTTCTCTTGCTCTCTATTTCTATTTTCTCCTTTTCTCCCACCCTCTTTCTCTATTTTCTCCCTTTCTCTCCCTCTGTCTCTATTTTCTCCCTTTCTCTCCCTCTGTCTCTATTTTCTCCCTTTCTCTCCCTCTGTCTCTATTTTCTCCCTTTCTCTCACTCTCTATTATCTCCCTTTCTCTCTCTATATCTCTCTCTATATCTCTCTCTCTATCTCTCCGTCTCTATTTTCTCCCATTCTCTATTTTCTCTATCCCTTTCTCTCACCCTCTATTTTCTCCCTTTCTCTCATTCTATATCTATATTTTCTCCCATTCTATCGCTTTCTATCTCTCACTCTCTATCTCTCGCTCTCCATTTTCTCCCTTTCTCTCGCTCTCCATTTTCTCCCTTTCTCTCACGCTCCATTTTCTCCCTTTCTCTCGCTCTCCATTTTCTCCCTTTCTCTTGCTCTCCATCTCTCAGTCTCTAGCTGTGGTTCAAGCTGACATGGTAATATTGTTCTTTGTTTATTACAAAGTGTCCTTCCGTCTCTCCCCTTTTTTAAAAATCTCTCTCCTGCCCACCATATCTTCTGTACTCAACGTTATCTCTTATCCCCAACCTTATACCATAATCCCAAGCTTATCTCTTTTACCCAACCTTATACCCTACGCCCAAACCTAATCCCCCACCCCCGCCTTATACCCTACGCCCAACTTTATCCCACCCCAACTTTTTACCCTACACCCAACTTTAACCCACACCCCACCTTATACCCTACGCCCAACCTTACCCCACCCCCACCTTATACCCTACGCCCAACCTTACCCCCGGCCCCACCTTATACCCTACGCCCAACCTTACCCCCACCCCCACCTTATACCCTACGCCCAACCTTACCCTCACCCAAACCTTATAATCTACCCCAACCTTACCCCCCACCCCCACCTTATACCCTACGCCAAACCTTTTCCCCTACCCCAACTTTATACTCTACGCCCAACCTTACCCCCACCCCCACCTTATCCCTACCTTACAACCTTAAACCCAACCCCCTATACCTTATCCGTCATTTGAATTGTACGCCACAGTTGTATTTTTTTCGAACTCAGGTTGTTAGAGAGTTATTTTTGTATGAACTAAACATTTAAACATGGAAAAATAATCCAGTTTTGCACTTTTAGAATTTAATAATCATTGGCTCTATCATTATTTGGATGTTTTAACATAATCATAAAGTATATTTTTATAAATGATGGACCTTATATAATCTCTCCCTCTCTCTCTCTCTCTCTCTCTCTCTCCCTCTGTGAACATTTCTCACTCTCTTTCTCTCTATTCCTTTCTGTCTCTCTCAGAAAGTCCTTAAAAGAAGCAAGGTTTGCACTCGAAAAATTTAATAATCATTTGTGTCATCATTATTGGTTTGTTTCAACATAAGCAGCAATGATGCTTGATAAATGATGGACCCTATATAATCTCTCTCTCTCTCTCTCTCTCTCTCTCTCTCTCTCTCTCTCTCTCTCTCTCTCTCTCTCTGTACATTTCTCACTCTTTTTCTCTTTATTTCTTCCTGACTGTTTCCCTTCACTAGTCCTAATAACACCAGAATAGCGAAAGACAGTCTGTGCCACGGCTTTGCTCATGTGGGGGGTGTCGGTCAGTGGTGTCCAGTGGTTGTTATGGTAACTCGGGTAACAGGACTCAGGTACTCTTGCGACAGACTTAAAGGGGTCACGCTTCCCTGTCGGGGCGAATCTTGTGTGTCCAGTGGAACGACGCTGCCTGGTGGAAACATCCCCATGGTAACGGAGTCTAGCGAGGCAGACGGTACAATCTGGGTAGTCTCTGGAACAGGAGAGCAACATGTTAATTTTATTTATTCTTAAACTTCTTATGAAAATTCATACGTCACGAGTCGGATAATTTAATTACACTTAACAGCATAACCAAATACCCTCAATTAATCTTTAGCCAGAAGCATCTAAAGCTAAAATGGGCTTTAACCTTTGTAAATGGCAAAAGAGCAGGTAAACAATGAAAGAAACGAGCCAGACGACATTAGTGCAGACGTGGTTGGAAAATAATTACCCCCCCCCCCCAGCAATATTGAGATTGAATAGCGTTTATTTGTTGACTGATGGAAATGCACCAGATTGGAAGTAACACGAAAAAAAAAAAAAA
>CAXITT010000534.1:328377-339738 GCA_964033795.1 Lymnaea stagnalis | reverse complement strand
GGGGGCCCCCCCCCCCCCCAAGTGCTAATTTTCAATTATTTGGAGGGGCGGCATTTTCGGATAACAGCAGAGTTTGTACCGTGAAAGGGAGTGCATAAGTAGGGTCTGTAGAAAAGTTTTTATTATTTCAAAATCAAGAGATGCATTTTCGAGTATACCTGATTTGAGTGTTTCCAGTGATCAGTTGGGGGGGGGGATTTTTAAACAATCTGGGAGAGGGATTAAGCACCCAGCACCATACATCAAATGAATTCCTTCCAGTTGTGGTGCGCCCCAGATTAACTATTTGGAAAACCCTTAGATTCAACCCCTTACTGTCACACTGACCAGCGTTATGGGAGAGGAGTGCAGAAATTGAGGGTGTCTAAGACTTTTGGGAAAAATAAAAATACTGGTACAGGGCAATGTTCCGTTTAAGCTGCGCGGCTGCGCGGCCGCGCGGCCGCGCAGCTATCTCACAGACGCCGCACAGCAGTTTTGAGTATCAGTGCAGCAAATTTCCACGCAAGGGTGTGTTTGTATTTGTGGGCTGTAAAATTTTGCGCACAAAAAAATCGATTCTGTAAAACTTTGCACACAACTGTATGATTTTGTACACGAGCCAGCAAACCTTAGAGCATTGGTACAGGGATGCATTTGGCGCATAATTGAATTCGGTGTTTCTTTTATTACAGACTTTCGGATGGGAAGCGCCAAAATTTGCCAAAATAATGGTCAAAATTATTTCTAACTCAGCCCCAGCCCAGCATGAACTAAATTCATTCGAGTTGTGGCGCCCTGGAGGGAATGCTTTTTGCCCTAGGTTATTCTGGTCCCTTAAATATTTATGCTGGGTGGCCGAGTGTTCTAAACTGAGTCAATCTCTACTTCATCATCTGGAGTTCAATCCCCACCAAAGCCCAATCAAGCAAAGACATCACCTGTTACCCGGGTCGAGAGGACTCCTTATCTTTGGATGACAATTCATGCAAGAGAAGAAAACTCTGAATTGCTAACCAGGGTATGGAGTCCCGTAGACAGATAAATATTGACACAATAAAATGATCCGACAACTTCTGTGACGCCACTGGTGCAAAGATGTATCATCCTTGTTCTTCTTCTATATATTGAGGGCCAAATGTATTGATTATTCTGGCTCCAATATATGTAGACGGACTAGCAATATTTGTGTGCCTAGTATTGAAGAGAACGTATCATGAACTGTGGTTTGGAAGGCCTGAGGCAATAGACGCAAATGTGTCAAGTATTGTCGCCTTAGCTGTTCCTTTTGAAAGCTTGTTCTAGTCCATGATTGTCTTTGGCACGAATGAGTAGTTCCTGTACTGTGTTCTTGCTTTTATGAGCCGGAGCTGCCTGTTATGGCCTCGTTGCCGTCAAAGGGGGAGAGAGACGATTTTCTGTTTAATTCTGGAGCAGTGTAACAGCCCATTTTTATCTCGTACATCAGGGATAGCCTGGATAGTCGTCGTTCCTCCAATAGTAACCAGCCCAGTGTTTCCATAGTGCTGCCAACTCTAGAGGTGTTCCTGTAGCGGTTAAGAAAAAGGTGTGCGTCGTCGGACTACCTCCATCCTGGCGATGCTCTCCTGGAAGAATTGGTCCCAAACTGAAGATGCGTAATCTAAAAGCGGCCGGACATAGGCTTTATATGCTCTTTCTTTCACACCGGATTTGCCGATCTTCAGATTTCGCATTAAGAACCCTAGGGTCTTGTTTGCCAGGTTGAACCTTTTATTAATATGATCTGCCCAGCTGACCTCTCTTTGAATGGTGACATCGAGGTACCTTACGCAGGAAACTGGCTCAAGTATATGGTCATGCAGTTCGTAACGATGGTGTAGAGGAGTACCATTGCTAGAGACTGAAAGTGTCTGGCACTTGGCAGGATGAAATTTTCATGTCACAGCTTATCTCCGACTCGGCTATCCAATTGAAATCCTGTTGTAGCTGGTATGGGTCAGAGGTGTAGGATATCGTCATTATACACTGCCTTGTCATCTACAAACAATCATAATTGGGATGTCAGTTTGTCGGGTATGTGATTGATGTATGCTACTAACCAAACGTGGGCCTTGCAACGATCCCTGGGGTACCCCTGACTTAACACCTACATTAGAGGAGCTTGTACCGTCCACCACCACTGCCATCCACATGTTCCCTTGGGTTGTCCAGTGGCGTGGAGAGAGGCAATGAGTGGAAGGACAATATAAAATTCAAACAAGGAAAAGATATGGCAGCCATGTAAAATTGTGGATTTGGTTTATACCGAATTGAATTAACGTACCAAATATTGCTATTATTTTTTTCCATACAAATTCTATCCGAGGTATCATTTTATAGCATCTTTTGGGCGAGTTCATCGTAAATTTTGAGATAACGTATATGTATATCTTATTTGAAACTCAAACACGATCGTTTCATTATTATTTTGTTTCTAGTTACATTTACCTACCTCCAGTATTGAACAGGTTCGCTGCATTGTTTACTGCTGAGGCGTCACTGAATGTTTCTCGCCCCTCGCCTTGACCTCTGAACTTTTCCTTCCAGCTGTCGAAGTCACCGTAAGCTTTCGGAATGTGTTCCGAATCGGAGCTACGGACAGGATGCACGCCTCGTTGAGAGCTGCCAGACATCCGCTTGCCAGGCCTGGACCTCCTCCAGCTGTCCGTGCCGAACGGATCTCTGAGTGTGGCCAGGCTTGTTCGCGGCTCGCGGAAAAACCTCAGCCTGCTGACGAACGTTTCCCTCAGTTCTTCCTCTGGTCGCTCGTCGCCCGGTTCACGTGGCACAGATTCGTGAAGGGAATCCCCAGGGCCTCTCGCCTCGGAACCATTTGACAGTTTCCGTGAGTCTTGTGAGTGGGAAACCGTTGAGCGGCTCACCGCCGAGTTGTCCCCGAAGTGAGAATTCGGCGGCGGGGGTGGCGGAGGGGGGTTGTGCCGATAATTAGATCCGTGGACCAAAGAAGTATTGTGAGAACCCGTCGTGGGGGGCAAATGAAACTTAGTCCTGTCGCAAAGATTAGGGGCTTCCCCCTTGACGTTTAAACGCAACACCTCTCGGCGGTCGGGTAGAATAAAATTGCGCTTTCCATCTGTGTCCTTCTGGGCGGTTTTCAGATTGGCGCCGACCCCGGCTGGGTCAGCGGTCTGTATTGGTGGAAGAGTTAATGGCACTCCGGAGAGCGGCGTGATGAAGAAAGGCACGGCGCCTTGTCCCCCGTTACTCGAGCTGAGCGGTGATCTGCCCGTTTTGAATTTCTCACTTTGTAGGCTGGTCGCTTCGTTGAAGCGTCTGTGATTTCTGGAGTGCTTTAGCAGGAGCAAGTGTGATTTGTAAGACTCTGGGGAATGCGACGACTCTTTCTTTTTGAACACGTTTTGTGAAAGGAGCTGCTCCCTGTTCTCGGGACTGGGAATCATAGAAATAAGTTTAAATAACTTTTGTTTTAATCCATCTTAAGTAAAGTGCATAATTAGGAAGAAATATCTCCAATCTTAACTGCCATAATGTTGTTATTATTTGTTGTTTTTTTATTTTTTATTTTTTATGATCACCAAAAGTGTCCTAATTCTATCTGAATTTCATTGGTAAAACCCTTGCCTGATTTCCCCTTCACGCGTCCAAGCGGTGGCTTGAACATGGTCATCAGAACCAGTTCCTGAAGTGGTCATGGACATCGTCCCATCTATTATTGTGGTCTTCATTAGCCCTTTCCCGACCCTGTCCTTTAGAATGTTGTAGGTAGCTATAAAAAATAGAATTACAACCAATATTATTGTGGAAAATTTTACTATTTTTATTATTCTTTTTTTTTTTTTTTTTACGTAAAATTTTTAAAACTTTTTCATTAAAATCAATGTTCCGGTTAGTTCGGTCTCAACACATATCGATCGGTTCGCGTCTGGTCTTGACTGAAACCGGAAATAAGTTAAATTGTCTGAGACTTTGAAAGTATATTGCAGCACTAAAAGTCACGTGTCTTAAAAAAAATACAATTAGTTTGCCAACGCTTCTCCTGAAGTCTAACAACACGCAGAATGTCACCAGCAGAGGCGCTGAAGTCTAACAACGCACAGAATGTAACCAGCAGAGGGGCTGAAGTCTAACAACACGCAGAATGTCACCAGCAGAGGCGCTGAAGTCTAACAACGCACAGAATGTAACCAGCAGAGGGGCTGAAGTCTAACAACACGCAGAATGTAACCAGCAGAGGCGCTGAAGTCTAACAACGCACAGAATGTAACCAAGAGGCGCTGAAGTCTAACAACGCACAGAATGTAACCAGCAGAGGCGCTGAAGTCTAACATATGTCACAAGCAGAGGCTCTGAAGTATAACAACGCACAGACTGTAACCAGCAGAGGGGCTGAAGTATAACAACACGCAGAATGTAACCAGCAGAGGCGCTGAAGTCTAACAACGCACAGAATGTAACCAAGAGGCGCTGAAGTCTAACAACGCACAGAATGTAACCAGCAGAGGCGCTGAAGTCTAACAACACGCAGAATGTAACCAGCAGAGGCGCTGAAGTCTAACAACACGCAGAATGTAACCAGCAGAGGCGCTGAAGTCTAACAACGCACAGAATGTAACCAGCAGAGGCGCTGAAGTGTAACAACGCACAGAGTGTAACCAGCAGAGGGGGTGCGAAGTCTAACAACGCACAGAATGTAACCAACAGAGGCGCTGAAGTCTCACAACACGCAGAATGTAACCAGCAGAGGCGCTGAAGTCTAACAACGCACAGAATGTAACCAGCAGAGGCGCGGAAGTGTAACAACGCACAGAGTGTAACCAGCAGAGGGGGGGTGAAGTCTAACAACGCACAGAATGTAACCAGCAGAGGCGCTGAAGTCTAACAACACGCAGAATGTAACCAGCAGAGGCGCTGAAGTCTAACAACGCACAGAGTGTAACCAGCAGAGGCGCCACCTCCGTTGGTGCATGCTCCCATTTGATCTTACAGTAATTCATTTACGATTTAAAGCTAGTGTGGCGAATTTTACTTTTCCTTCGCCACAACCGGGGCTATTTTGGACAAAGGTTGCTCGTACTGAGTCCAGGAATGTTTATTAAATAATGAAATTTTTAAAAACGTTCAGACATCAAGTAAATTAACACTCAACACGATGTAACGATCAAAGCTGTCCCTCAACACGATGTGATGATCAAAGCTGTCCCTCAACACGATGTAACGATCAAAGCTGTCCCCCGTGCACAGGAAAGACTTTCACTTTAGTGCACCCTATAGAAACTTACATTAGAGGCTCATGACCGATTTTTTCAGCCGCACCGCAGAAAAATATGATTCTATTTTATTTGTATAGCTCATATAAACAAAATCACGAACTTGGATCTCCGGATCCAGTCATATCCCATGTGTTTCGTCCACCCTATACGATCTCAGGACACAATCTCAGGACACAATCTCAGGAAACAATCTCAGGACACAATCTCAGGACACAATCTCAGGACACAATCTCAGGACACAATCTCAGGACACAATCTCAGGACACAATCTCAGGACACAATCTCAGGACACAATCTCAGGACACAATCTCAGGACACACTCTCAGGACACAATCTCAGGACACAATCTCAGGACACAATCTCAGGACACAATCTCAGGATACAATCTCAGGACACAATCTCAGGAACTCATCTATAAAAAAAAAACATTTCACAAATCCGTCTTTACTACCGGCATGTCACCACCACCTGGGACACGCTCCATCCAGCTATTACAACAAGGTTTTCTAACAGTAACACCGTAATCAACCCATTAAGGGCGTCACAAAAAGCAAAGGTCACATAGCGACGTCGTGTTAGAACGTAACAAAAAACAAAGGTCACATAGCGACATCGTGTTAGAACGTAAAAAAAACAAAAGGTCACATAGTCACATCGTGTTAGAACGTAACAAAAAACAAAGGTCACATAGCGACATCGTGTTAGATCGTAAAAAAATACAAAGGTCACATGGTGACATTGTGTTAGTCCGTCACAAAATACAGAGGTCACATAGCGACGTCGTTTAAGAACGTCACAAAATACAAAGGTCACATAGTACATTGTGTTAGTCCGTCACAAAATACAAAGTGTCACATAGCGCCGTCGTGTTAGAACTCACAAAATTCAAAGGTCACATAGCGACATTGTGTTAGTCCGTCACAAAATACAAAGGTCACATAGCGACATTGTGTTAGTCCGTCACTAAATACAAAGGTCACATAGCGACATTGTGTTAGTCTGTCACAAAATACAAAGGTCACATAGCAACATCGTGTTAGAACTTAGTATGGAAGTTGAACACAGTTGATTTATAATAAGTTTTTGTTTTTTTTTGGTGAAAAATACCCCCCACCACTTTTCCCCACTTTTTTGTGTGAGTTTCTTCCCTAAAATATACGTTTGTCCTACCCATGGTGCAGCTTGGGAAAATATCACTCACGGCAATCAAAGATTTTTTATGTTCCCTCCTTTCGATTAAAAAAACAACTTTGCAGTTGACCGAAATTCCCATCCTTCCATCGATATTAACATAAAAAGTCCCCCGAGACATAAAGCCCCACCTGCCCCCCCCCCCAACTATTACGCCTTGTGGTTCCATACACACTTTTCCCGTTGGCCTTCCTTACCCGCTGTGCAGTTCAACTTCCGCTGTTGAACAGAGGCTAGGACGTCGTCCTGACTGAACCTGAATGTGGTGGTCATGTAGGTGACGATGGTTGGATCTACTACGGGCACTTTGAGTGAACTCACCGGGACGCGGTCCACCCTCTGACCGTCTGGTCCAACGACCCACGGGTGGGACAGCAGCTCCTCTGCTGAAATACGTCTCCCTTCTTGCAGGTCAAGCAACCGCCCCAGGAGGCTCTGACAATCTGAAATTGAAACAGCCTTCAGCGTTTAAAAAAACAACAACAAAAAACAACTTTCCTGCTCCCATCCCCACCCCCGCCACACCCCATAAGCGTTATTTTTTCACACTTTCAACGAATGCTTTGTCCAAGTCTCGCACCACCTGTAAAAGTAACAATTCATTTTTTCTTATAAAATAAATGACATCTCTTTTTATTGATCTAATTGCAAAGAGAACTCTGGAATTTTTGTTTAATCAGACATGTCGACCCGAAGCCGAAAACCCCGGCCGATCGCATGAATCCCAACGCAACGGGACTAGTAACGCAATAACATGATTACATGTTGCCGTTAATGGATATGGCTCGGGCGGCGGTAAAAACCCATGCAGATGATTTTAGCTAAGCAGCCGTGAGAAAACTGCTCCAGGGCGAACGTTTCATCCCAGCTCTTCGTCCCAATCGAAAGACTCCATGGGTGGTGGGGAGGCATGTGGTAACGCCACACCATTTCCCCCGGAGTGGAAGCAAACCCGCCAAAACCCTCGGGAGAGTCGGCTGTGAACGCTTTAAACGCAGCGTTTTTGTTGACCGGCCGTTCCCGGGCCAGGAGGAAGGTTCCCGGCGTGCCACCACGCTGTCTGTCTGCGGGGAAACCCGGCGAATGGTCCGTGTGGAGATGTGTCGGAGAGGAGGGGGGCATTAAGAGCTCACGCTCGAAGGCCCACCGACGCCATTTCCCAATGTGACGTATTTAATGGTGAGTGGGTGGTAGGTGGGTGGTAGGTGGGTGGGGCTAGTGGAAAGTGAATAAAAATAGAAGGGGCGTTGTTGAAGGGAAAGCACCGGGGAAATAGCCGGGAAGATTTTTGGGAAGGTGCAATTAATAAGGAGGCCAGTTGGGGATGGGGGCGGTTATGTAGCAGGCAAATGTGAACGTCATCAAAACTTTAAAAACAGTTTGATTGTTCTATACTCAAGTCTTCATAATGAACAGTCCGATCTCAGTTAGAATGACGTACCCAATGATTGGTAAACGTGATGTGTAAACTCAATGGGATAGTTACTAAAATGGTTTCGACTAAAATCAAAAGGATTAAAATGTGCGTTTCACTTCACTTGTCTGTTTGAGTGTATTTGTGTTGTGTGTGCGTTTGCACTGTACGTTGGGTTGTGAATGTGTTATCACTGTTGAGAGAGAAATTAAAATTGAGAAAAACCAATACAATTTCCAAATAGGTTATAATGTGATGCAACACGTTAGAATCAACTACTTTTTAGTTTCATCAACATTTGCCGTATCTCTGATTTGCATAATCTATATAAAAATATATATGTAGTTGTTTTTTTTCAACAGCTACAAAAGTAGGTCCACCGATGTTATTTGTTTACTCATAGAACGAAAAAACTCAAGCTCGCTTACTTAAAGAGAGGTCACCAGGTACGACACACCCTTTCAGGATGAGAGAGTACAGCTGTGCGAGGGAGGAACCATCTTCCGGTGTGAACGGCAACTTCCCGGTCAGCATAGCAAACAGGCACACGCCGCTGGAACAAGACAAAAAACAAACAAACACATTTCGCACATCAAAACGAAGTGTGAGAAACTCATCACCCATGCAATGCGAGCGAACAAACATCACTAACAGATTGAAGCCGAGCAAAAAAAGCTTCGAAACGAAATGAAAATGGAAGGACGTTTTATCAGAAATTTAAAAGCTGTATTGAACATACATTTGTCTCCGTAGTTTGACGATGAACTGTCAATGTGTCTTACATCTGCAGATGAGCTGTCAATGTTTCTGATGTTTGCAAATGAGCTTTCAACGTTTCTCATGTTTGATAATAAGATGTCAATGTTTCTGATAGTTGATAATGAGCTGTCAATGTTTCTGATGTTCGATAATAAGATGTAAATGTTTCTGATAGTTGATAATGAGCTGTCAATGTTTCTGATGTTTGATAATATGGTGTAAATGTTTCTGATAGTTGATAACGATCTGTTTCTGATACTTCTACGAATTGCTTTACACATCTAATACGTGCATGGTGAAAGAAACGCCCTATGAAACTTTGAAATTGTCTCTTCTCCTAAACACCCGAAAATGATCCTTCTAGACTCAGGAGAATTGACTTGTGTAACAAATGCTCTACTCACATACTCCACAGATCCACAGGTTTGCCGTATTTTCTCCCAGCAAACAGCTCAGGGGCGGCGTAAACCGGGCTGCCACACTGGGTGCTCAGTTGGTGATCACTGTCGTGACATACTGCACTGAGACCAAAATCTGGACAATCAAATTGAATGAGATTATACAATAAGGTTGAAAGAAATTTTTCTAAGGAAATATAGGAAGTCGATAATATACAGTGCACCATAGAAGTATAAATTATTTTAAGTATTTTCAAATACAACTATAATCCGATTCTAAACCCCATACGACACCCCTGAAAATAATCAATATAACATTTTTATCTCAAAACTACCTGCTTCAATTCAACACGCAACACGCAAATTCAATCTTCACAGTTGCAAAGTCCATAAAACACTTCACTGGTTATTGGACCTGGGAACTTTACATTTTCAGTGTGACAACATTTTTACACGTTCACATAATCTAATGACCTCAAAAAATAGCGAGACACACGCCAACAGATCTCAAACTAGAGCTAGACACACACCAACAGATCTAAAACTACAGCTAGAAACGTACCAACAGATATTAAACAATAAAAAGACACATACCAGCAGATCTCAAACTATAGCAAGGCACATACCAAAAGATCTCAAACTGTAGCAGGACAATTATCAACAGATCTCAAACTATAGCAACACACATACCAACAGATGTACTACAAGTTAAAATTGTTCAGGAAAGTTTCTGATCTCGTTAAATTGTACATGTTACAACCTGGTGGTGACTGTCCGACCGATGACCTCTACTTACCAACGAGTTTCACGTCACCATTGCTGTCAATCAGCAGATTTTCCAGCTTTATATCTCTGTGGAAATAAGAGATAACTGTCAGAAAGTGACTTTGAATATAGGTCCCCACCTTTGATCATCCCTGACCCACCAAACCACATCTCTGACAGTCACTAATACCACTGGGTAAGCATATCTCTGATTGTCTCTGACACCCACACTCCCAAACTCTCTCTCTGACAGTCACACATACCACAGCCTAAGCTAATCTCTGATTGTCTCTGACGACCACACTCCCAAACTCACTCTCTGATAATCCTTTTGCTTGAAATCTTCTCTAATTGTCCCTAATCCAATCCCCCCCCCCCCCCCCCTCTCCAACTGCTCACGATCATATCTCTGATCACCCCTGATCTCATTTTTACTGACCTATGAACCACATCAGATCTGTGCAGATGATCGATGGCTGACGTCACCTGCCTCAGGTAAGGACGGCTCTCATCCTCCGAAAATGCCCCCCTTGAAAAGTAAAGCAGACACATGAATTAATTGCATTTAACTACCGCCTCATTGGAAACCCAGCAGACTTAAAAACCTATTAAAGATTCTCCTTCAGCCAGAAGATCGCCCTATGTAACCGTTGGGTGCTCCCAGGTCCATATGGGATATATTGATGAATGGCTGGATGGATAAAATATGTACAGAAATTCATTGTGTCAATGATTTAAACATGTAAAAAGTCTTTGTGTCAATGATATAAATATGTACAAAGTCTTCGTGTCAATGATATAAACATGTACAGAGGGTCTTCGTATCAATGATATAAACTTGCACACAGAGTCTTTTTGTCAATGATATAAACATGTACAAAGTCTTTGTGTCAATGATATAAATATGTATAGAGGATCTCAGTATCAATGATATAAACTTGTACAGAGAGTGATTGTGTCTGTGATATAAACGTGTACAGAGACCCTTTGTGTCAATGATATAAACTTGTACAGAGGGTCTTTGTTTCAATGATATAAACTTGTACACAGGGTCTTTGTGTCTATGATATATAGATTTAACAATGTGTTGTTATATTGAGATCGATTTATTTATAATATTAGACACAAATAGATCACAATTTCTCTGACAAGTCCCTTATAAATCGATCGGATTTCCCCACTCCGGAGAGATTCAACATTCAGCAATGCATCTCACAGAACATCAGTAAAATTGGTAAACTCGCCCAAAAGAGTGGGGTTTTTTTTAAAGTACACGCGTGTTACTTTACTTTTTGGCCAGGATGTCCAGCACACTGCCGCCATTGGCCAGCTCGAAGACGAGGTAGTAAGAGTTGCAGGTCTCCATGGCCTCGTACAGTTTGACAATGTTTGGATGTGACACACGTTGGAGGAGGAGAGTTTCCCGGCGGAAGTGACGTCTGGCGACCTCGCGCTGCACCAAAATTTTCTTGTTGACAACTTTGACGGCAACCTGTGGGGTTGTTCAGAATATCATGATATAGTGTCCCGCCATATCCAAGAAAATTGTTGGTACAATAGAGGAACACATTGAATTGTAAAT
>CAXITT010000534.1:313377-323377 GCA_964033795.1 Lymnaea stagnalis | reverse complement strand
GTTTAAAAAGAACGGTTCATAGATTAAGATTAATTTCTACCCCCCCCCCCCCAAAAAAAAAAAAAAAAAAAAAAAAAAAAAATAAGCCAGGCGATAACGAGGAGATCACTTGTATGCTGTGGTTTAAAAAGAACGGTTCATAGATTAAGATTAATTTCTACCCCCCCCCCCCAAAAAAAAACAAAAAAAACAACAACAACAACAACACAATCTAGTTACCCAATAGATTATTGAAGTGATGGATTTAACCCTTCTTTATACCTACAGGAGCAACACAGTAAGATATGTTTAATAACCTAACAATATGAAAATATATTGGTCATGACAGGACAAACATTTTACTAAAAAATCAATTTACATTTAAGAAGAATAATGTCAACACACAAAAAATTCCGCGAACCTATAGTATTAAAAACAAATTTGAACCGAATTTATATTATACTTTCAACATATTTATGTTCTAGTTCAAAAACTCGGATTTCAGCACAAGTTAAAACACTAGTTAAAACATTAGTGTTGTAAAGCAAACACTTACAATTATGTTCCTGTTCAAACACATAGATTTAAGTACTATTTAAAACACTAGTTAAAAAATAACTGCTCTAGTTCAAACACTTACATAATTTATGTTCTAGCTCAAACACTTACATAATTTATGTTCTAGCTCAAACACTTACATTATTTATTTTCTAGCTCAAACGCTTACGTAATTTATGTTCTAGTTCAAACACATAATTTATGTTCTAGTTCAAACACTTACATAATTTATGCTCTAGTTCAAACACTTACATAATTTATGTTCTAGTTCAAACACTTACATAATTTATGTTCTAGTTCAAAATCTTACATAATTTATTTTCTAGCTCAAACACTGACATAATTTATGTTCTAGTTCAAATACTTACATTTATCCTACAAGCTCGAAGTGCTCAATCTATTCTCCTTTAACAATGATTACATCTTTAGCACCTGTGGGGGGGAGGGAGAAATTCTAAGAGCCGCCGATTTACACCAGAGACCTTTCCCTTGTATCCCTGAATATAGCAATAAGCGTCTAGACCGACCGGTTAAATAAGGAAAAAATAAAACATTGAAATTTCCATAGATTTTATGCTGGCCGTTGAAATACAAGGGCCGTAACTGATTAGGCCCCCAAGTGCACGCAATCCAATCTCTCAATCGATAAGGTTAGGAGTGTTGAAAAAACAACCGATAAAAAGCATAACTTGGGGCGGGAAGGAAGTGGTTGAGTCGGGGGGGGGAGTTGGGGGGAAAGCCACTCTCCCCTTCAAACATAATAATACACTTAAGCGAAGAAAAATTCTGGCGAACCCCCGCCCGCGCCCAAACCCCACCCACCATATTTCTTCCCGGCCCACATTTGACTCCAAGCTTACACCACCCTGCCAGCCAAGTCTTAAGTAATGAATTCACCACACACCCCCCCCCCCCAAAAAAAAAATCGATAATAAAACATTATGTGTGGCTTCGGCTATCAGATATTGGCTTTATTTATTTTACTTTTTAAAAATATTTAAAGTATATTTTAAATCTTAAGTTCAAAGTTCAAAACAGTTTTCCTAAGTGTTGCATCTCGGGAACGTCTTTTCGTGATTCAATCAAGGCTTTTGATAGAGGAGAGAACCACAGAATGATGGCTGTTATAAAAACGTCATTGGAAATAGCTATAACGAGATAGTCTTAAAATAGTTTGAAACCCAGTAGCGGTGGCGTCGTTAAGTTTTTTGACGCCCGGGTTGGACACTCCTTGGCGCCCACCCTCAATCACTAAACTCACTCACGAAACACACACACAAAAAAAAAACACAAAAAAAACACTCATCAAACGAAAGACGTATTTAGTAGACAAAGTTGAGCCCCCCCCCCCCCACACAAATAACGACTTCCGGGGATTACCACCATCTCCCATCTACTCTTCTTACAACAGTACATAGGCATCAACTGTCTACAACAGTACATAGGCATCAACTGTCTACAACCGTACATAGGCATCAACTGTCTACAACCGTACATAGACATCAACTGTCTACAACAGTACATAGGCATCAACTGTCTACAACCGTACATAGACATCAACTGTCTACAACCGTACATAGACATCAACTGTCTACATAAATATTAAACAAGAAACTGCATCACCCGATAAACATTTAACATACCACTTAAGTGATATATAGAGGACTTTGGTAATAAAGAGGAGAGGACTTAACTGATAGAGAGGACTTAACTGATAGAGAGGACTTAACTGATAAAGAGGACTTAACTAATAGAGAGAACTTAACTAAAAGAGAGAGCTTAACTAATACGGAGAACTTAGCGGATAGAGATGACTTAACTAGCAGAGAGGCCAACATACCAACACTTTGAATCGCCTGGAACTGTATTCAAGCAGACGGACAAAAAAGACAATAAATGTCACTTTTTTGGGGCGTCGGGGGGTGGGGGGGGGGAGAGAGAGACGGAAAGTCAGTGTTGAATAGGAGTCTCACTTTTTAAAACTAGAGCTGTCTATTCACACGGAGGGACGACACGCTGTCTATTCACACAATGGGTTAAGTTGCCTATTCACACGGCGTACCAAGCTGTCTATTCACACGGTTGTTCAAACTTTTTATGGGAAGGTGCAGGGAGCCCCCCCCCCCCCAACAAAAAAAAGTAAAGGGCCGGGTGAGAGGGGGGGGGGCAAGATAAGCTTTTACAATATAACTGACCACACACAAAAATTCGGATGATGCATTCGCATCAACTAACATCTGTTTCACTATTGGTGATGTGAACCAAGCATTCATTAGGGACTCCTGATTTGGGCCTCTCCAGGTCAGATGAATGAGATAAGGACAGGAAATTCTGCTCAAGCTCATTCTTCATGACAAAAACCGAAGGCTTAATCTAATTGTTGTACCACGTTGAAACAACAAGAGTCAGCTGTGTTTAACGATAGAACATTTTAGTTATGATGATTTTATTGACCTTAGATACATTGTACTTGGACTACAATATCACTTAATTAATGATTGAGTATTAATTAGTAAGAAAAAAAACAACAACATTAATAAGCAACTCGTATCAGTGACGTCATTAATAGCGAATGGAATCGAAAACCTTTTGAGCAGCGATCCTTAGTACGATGTTGTTAACAACGCAATTCAAAGTGTCATTTGTTGTTAACAACGCAATTCAAAGTGTCATTTTGTAGGTGTCGAATTTCACAATTGTCTCTCATGGTGCAACATTTTGGCGTGGCAATTTCCTGTTTTTGTTGTTGTTGCTGTTGTTGTTGTTGTTTTTTTAAAATGTTTTTTAGTGACCAGTTGTCTTTTGCCTAAATCTCAATTCAGATCAGGTCAAAGTTCAACAGGAGACATCGTATGCCAGGTCCACCAACGGTAGCGGCATGTACGCCTGGTTGACCACGTATCTCTCCATGTCCTGGTTGCCGTCCAGTGTCCACTGCAGAAAGGCGTCGATGACCCCAGTGGTGAAGTCCTTGTAGGAGGCAAGTCTGGTGTCGTTGGTGGTGCGACAAACCTTAGCCACGTGACAAGCTGAAAAAAAAAAAAAAAAGATTTGCATTTTATACACGTGATGCATCAGATGAATTTGTGGTGAAGTCCTTGTAGGAGGAAAGTCTGGTGTCGTTGGTGGTGCGACAAACCTTAGCCACGTGACAAGCTGAAAAAAAAAAAAAAAGATTTGCATTTTATACACGTGATGCATCAGATGAATTTGCGTAGCTAGGATGTGTGACTCGTGGAGCGAAGGGTCGTGGCACCCAGATGCTTAGCACGGGGCAAAGCACCTTCTATCCAAAATTATTTCTGATCTATATTTTGCTGCTGGTATTGCTGCTTCCTTTTCACAACCGGCACTCCAACTACTCAACACGCTTACAATTAATATTACTGAGTGAGAAAAAAAATCTGTCAAGAATCCAATGTCGTGAATGATGGAAAAAATGTTGAATTTTTTTTTTTTTCGGAGGTGACTATTATATTTATCAATTAAGAGGCATGGGTCTGGTATAGGACACTCCGTATGTAGATCTTTTGTTTAAAAGCCGGCAGGTAGGGTGTAGGCCAATTGTTTAAAGCCCGGCATGTAAGTTGTAGGGCTATATGTAGGCCTTTTGTTTTAAGGCGGGCAGGTAAGGTGTAGGACTATATGAAGGCCAATTTTTTTAAAGGCCGGCAAGTAGGGTGTAGGACTTTGTTTAAAGCCCGGCAGAAAGGGTGTAAAGACTATATGTAGGCCTATTGTTTAAAGGTTGGCGTGTATTATAGAAAATGAGAAGTTAACTTTTGTTGTAAAAAGGAGGCCCACGGTTACGCCCCTGTATATATTAATATACACATCTAGCATGAAACAAATTGCGAATTTAACGCCCTCTAAAGATGGAGAAAATATTGTGGAGCAACTTCCCATACTAATGTCACTGCCATGCTGGGGCGTGCTTTGAATTTTTCCACCCTCAAACCCCAAAACATACAGGATGCAAATGAAACATACATAGGATATGCAATGGGCTGAGAAGGGCAAACCCACCACCCTCCTTAAAGAGTGCCGCCCCGTTCAAGCCACCGTCTCACTACGCCAGTGCCGAGATTTCAGATGTTAATGGAATGGGTAGGTGTGCTGCCGTGAAAATGTAATTTTTGTCATCGGATGTCAGCAATCTGAAGGTTGAAGATAGTCTAAAATGTGTTCTTTATTTCTTTTTGACTATTTATTACATCCATGTTTCATCCACATTAAGACAGACTCTGTTACAAAGCTTCTAACCTTCCCACTCAAGATGGTTGAGAATGTCGCAGTGCCCGAAGTCCTTGACCTGCATTCTGACCTTGACACAGGTCATGAGGTCGTATATTTTCCTGTAGTCCGTCCCTGGTATACAGCACTCCGGCTTCTCCTCGGACAGCTGCGACATGTACGCCAACGTCTTGACGCGAGACACAACCGGATGCAGAATCAACGAGTTGACGCTCATGGGGTCGAGGTAGACGGAAGCCTGGGAAGCAAACTTCACGTAAATAAATCAATCTTGACCACGCTCTAAAGCAAAATGTGCTTGTCAATTTAATGGCGGAAATGTATTAATAGAACAACCGAGCCTACAGCCTGGCTCATCTCATTAAGATATTCATAGAACAACCGAGCCTACAGCCTGGCTCATCTCATTAAGATATTCATAGAACAACCGAGCCTACAGCCTGGCTCATCTCATTAAGATATTCATAGAACAACCTTGTGTTCCGTTCTGGCCACTCTCTTAACAGCCGTTCGGTAAGTCCACGTTAACGTAAGCCGCAACTCAGACGAAAACATGTTGACAACTTTATTTTAGGAAAGATTTTACAAGCAGATTGCTGCTGCTATAAATATGCGGAAATACATTGTTCGAAGCTGGCATTAACGAAGACGTTGTCTAAAAATAGTAACATGACGGAACGCTACGGGACGTTTTCCTGGTCTTTGAAATGACACACCTGATAGGGAAACATATTTTTGCCCTCTTCTGATTGGAAATTGTGTCACATGATGGACTCGCCCCCCAATGACTCCCTTAAACTAAAGTGAAGATGTAAGGAGTAAAACATGTAAGACCCACAACCCCCCCCCTCCCCCACAACCCCTTCCATTTAAACCCCTTGGGCTGTAGACAATCCATATGTTCCCACTTATGCCACTCAAGTCTAGCGTGTGTCCAACCTAGACAATGGCCACTAATGTCTAGCGTGTGTCCAACCTAGACAATGGCCACTCATGTCTAGCGTGTGTCCCACTAGACAATGGCCACTCATGTCTAGCGTGTGTCCCACCTAGACAATGGCCACTCCTGTCTAGCGTGTGTCCCACCTAGACAATGGCCACTCCTGTCTAGCGTGTGTCCCACTTAGACAATGGCCACTCATGTCTAGCGTGTGTCCCTCCTAGACAATGGCCACTCATGTCTAGTGTGTATCCCACCTAGACAATGACACGCCGTTCTTGACCAATCTGTACCTTCGGGCGCTAGTTTTAAACCTTCAAGACAGCAAACCACTTCTTTATAGGCAAACCTGTTATATGCATCTTTCTGTGTCCCACCCGTTGCACGATATACGTATTTATTGCGAGCCATCTGTACCACTTACCTGCATATAAAACAAACTGTTGATTGGGAAACACCTGTTATAGGCATCTTTCTGTGTCCCACCCGTTGCACGATATACGTATTTATTGCGAGCCATCTGTACCACTTACCTGCATATAAAACAAACTGTTGATTGTGAAACACCTGTTATAGGCATCTTTCTGTGTCCCACCCGTTGCACGATATACGTATTTATTGCGAGCCATCTGTACCACTTACCTGCATATAAAACAAACTGTTGATTGTGAAACACCTGAAGCACCAAAAACCTAATTTTTGAGAACCATCTGTAAAACTGATATCCTCTTCATTGAGCAGCCTGAACCACTTGCCCACCTGAGAGACATATATATATATATATATATATATATATATATATANTATATATATATATTATATATATATATATACCCTGAACTTACCCACCTGTACCACTTACTCTTGTGTGAGACGTATATGCCTTGCACTGATCCACCTGTACCACTTCATCACATGTAAGACTCACATGCCTTGCACTGACTCACCTGTACCACTTCATCACATGTGAGACTTATATGCCTTGCACTGACTCACCTGTACCACTTCATCACATGTGAGACTTATATGCCTTGAACTGACTCACCTGTACCACTTCATCAAATGTGAGACTTATATGCCTTGAACTGACTCACCTGTACCACTTCATCACGTGTGAGACTCACATGCCTTGCACTGACTCACCTGTACCACTTCATCACGTGTGAGACTTACATGCCTTGCACTGACTCACCTGCGCCAACGAGCGACTCACGTTGACCATGACCAGCGTGTCATCACACCCTGCCGAGTGACACATCAAGACGGTCTTGGACCAATCAGACACGGCAGATGTCTTGTTGTTGGAGTGCGTCCGGAGCTGGTGGCAAACATAGTTACGGGAGTTCATGGATATTCATGGGAAAGTTTGTAGATGGGATGGGAATGTCCGTAGGTGGGACGGGAAATGTCCGTAAATGGGACGGGAAATGTCCGTAAATGTGACCGAGAATGTTCGTAGATGGGACCGGGAATGTCCGAAAATGGGGCGAGGAATGCCCGTAAATGGGTCGGGGAAAGTCCGTAAATGGGGCGAGGAATACCCGTAAATAGGACGGGGAATGTCCGTAAATGGGGCGTGGAATGCCCGTAAATGGGTCGGGGAATGTCCGTAAATGGGGCGAGGAATGCCCGTAAATGGGTCGGGGAATGTCCGTAAATGGATCGGGAAATGTCCGTAAATGGGACCGAGAATGTTCGTAGATGGGACCGGGAATGTCCGTATCTCGAGCTGGGACTGTTTGTAGATGAGACCACGACGTTTTCAATTAAGTGTAAAAAATATATTGTGCCTCTCGAGAATTAAAATATTAATGTTGTATTTTCGTAGATATATAATCAAGAGCGTCAGACTGACCCATGATGTCCCTGCAATTTCCCATCGCAAGATTTTAATTAAAACCTTTGTATATATTTTTCTGGTTGTGCCGAAAAGGATTACAACCCCTTTACCAAATAACGTCGTTCATAGGACACCATCAAAACCAACCTATCTGTGAATCATCATGAAAACCAACCTATCATTGAATGCTCTAAGCAATACAGAAACGTTATGTGAATTACTATATTGAAAGATTGTAAGCTTTGTTTCTAATGTGCCTTTGTATTGTTCTATTTAATAAATTACCATTCATCTATTTATATTTATTATTTGCTATGGCATCATGTGCTGTATCATCATGCCTTTAACTGTTCATGTGCTAATATTTTAAAAATGTGGTACTCAATAATACGAAGCATTGCTGTGATTCGCTGTGTTTGGCGCATCACTTACCCAGTTGGTGGTGTTAAGGAGCAGCTCCACAGACCCGGCCTTTACATGTGTGAACGTCTTATCCTGTAGGGGAACATGAAAACTTTTGACCGCACCGGGAGGGTTAATCCTGTCCATCCCTAGGACAATGTACCCGTGACAGGCCAGATCGGCCATGAAGGTGGAGTAGAACTCGGCCAGGACGTAGCCATACATGCCTCCAACAAACACGATCGGTGTGAACGTGCCCTGGGCTTGGGGGTAAACCACTGTGGAGGTAGGAGGCGAGCCCTGTTAGCATTAACAGATCATTGCTTCGGTACCGCCCAACCGGGGATGTAGTTAAGACTTTTTTTTAAGCCCGTGTTACATTTAGGATCCGGGGTTCCAGCTAGGGGTCGTAGTCCCCATGATATAGTTAGGAAGGGTTGAGCAATGGTTCCAGCTAGGGTCGTAGTTCCCATATAACAGTGAGGGTTGAGCAATGGTTCCAGCTAGGGTCCTAGTTCCAATATAACAGTAAGGGTTAGCTAATGCAAGGTTCCAGCTAGGGTCGTAGTTCCCATATAACAGTAAGGGTTAGCTAACGCAAGGTTCCAGCTAGGGTCGTAGTTCCCATATAACAGTAAGGGTTAGCTAACGCAAGGTTCCAGCTAGGGTCGTAGTTCCCATATAACAGTAAGGGTTAGCTAACGCAAGGTTCCAGCTAGGGGTGATAGTTGCAAAGTAAAAGTTATGGTCGGTCGACCCTGAGTTCCTCCCAGTAGTTAAACCACATTTACTAAGAGACTCAGGCAGAAACCAAACAAAAATGATTCCTATTTTGATTGTTAACCTACGTTATTAAATTTTCTTTGTTATAGTCCCGGTGCATTGCCAAGGTTCAGGAGATTTTTAAAAATATTAAAACAATGATTTTTTTTTTCTCTTAGATCTCAGTGATTAGCTCCCACCCAACAGTTAAAATTGCTGGAACTCTTCAAAACTAAATTTGACATTTCAAAATAGTTTGTGTTATTTGTATCTTATTTCTTCGTTCATTGCTGTTTCCTAAGTTTTGTTTGACCAAAATAGCCGCCAAGTCTTGGTTGACCTAATGGCCTCCAAGTCTTGGTTGACCTAATGGCCTCCAAGTCTTGGTTGACCAAATGGCCTCCAAGTCTTGGTTGACCAAATGGCTTCCAAGTCTTGGTTGACCAAATAGCCTCCATATCTTGGTTGACCAAATAGCTTCCAAGTCTTGGTTGACCAAAGAGCTTCCAAGTCTTGGTTGACCAACTAGTCCCCAAGTCTTTGTTTACCTCATAGGCTATAACCCATTTCTATATTATTTTTTAAAAAAAGATTGCATCCTTGATAATATTATTGCTGGGCCAGCTTATCTTATCAATGTCATTTATTATTTGACTTGTCTAGACAGATAAAGTGGATCGCACACGTATTCTTTTAAGCACTGGTACACATTTAATCCGACATGGTTCCTAACGCATGTCCAAAACACTATTCAAAATAAGAACCCTCAGAAGGCCATGACATGAATCTTGCAACTAACTTTTATAAATTTTAACTTTAAAATAAATTAATTAACTCTTCGGCTCATGAGTGATGGAGCTACTCACATTTCGCCAATATCAGGTTTACTGTGCGACATAACTACCCTCATTTCAGTGGCATCAGTACAAGTGTATCATCATTTCGGTAATATCAAGTTTAATATGGGAATAGAGCTATCCTCATTTATCCCTAAATATCAGTGTGAAATGTCTTGAAGTTCGTACTCTCGTACATTTTTATAAGCAGAGCATTTTTTGGTAAGGTGCGGGGCAAAAAAATCCAATACTGATTTGTCCTTAATTGCTGTTTCCCCCCCCCCCCCGAAGAGACGTTTCTAAAAAGGTGTATGTAATAAAATGTTTGTTTTACGCTTACATAATATTTGTAAACAAGTATAGAAATTAGAACAGAGGTTCTAAAGCAGGGATGTACGCAATCTCCTGGGGGCGGGGGGGGGGGGGGGG
>CAXITT010000534.1:286410-312658 GCA_964033795.1 Lymnaea stagnalis | reverse complement strand
AACATTTATGATAATCATATTTCCCATGATAATTGGATCTTTTAATTAATATTACCATTGATGGAGCTCAGCACGAACATTTATGATAATCATATTTCCCATGATAATTGGATCTTTTAATTAATATTATCATTGATGGAGCACAGCACGAACATTTATGATAATCATATTTCCAATGATAATTGGATCTTTTAATTAATATTACCATTGATGGAGCACAGCACGAACATTTATGATAATCATATTTCCCATGATAATTGGATCTTTTAATTAATATTACCATTGATGGAGCACAGCACGAACATTTATGATAATCATATTTCCAATGATAATTGGATCTTTTAATTAATATTACCATTGATGGAGCACAGCACGAACATTTATGATAATCATATTTCCCATGATAATTGGATCTTTTAATTAATATTACCATTGATGGAGCACAGCACGAACATTTATGATAATCATCTTTCCCATGATAATTGGATCTTTTAATTAATATTACCATTGATGGAGCACAGCACGAACCAAACACTAGACTCAAATCGCAACCATTATTTATTAAAACAAACGAATTCAGATATCTAGATCTACGGCCAATGTCGCAGGATTTTCCCGAATGTATAGAAACAAATCGTTTGAAATATTTTAACGATACTATAATTCGTGCCCCGATAATCCTCTGAAACAAGGGTTATTTGTTTTTTTTTTAATGTTTTGGACGAAAACGTTACCATTTCGTGATACGCTGAATTAAATGTTGTGACAAGTTCTTAAACTAGTTACCGTGTACCTGTGGTGCGTAATGGGATGCCATCGCCTTTTGGAGTCAGAGTGTAGCTCCCCGTAGTGTACGGTCCTGGGTTAAATGGGTTGCCCCCATCTGAGGCTGGACACCACGCCAGGCTGAGCAAAACTCCTGTAACAAATAATACCATGTAACAACAAAAATCATGTAACAACAAAACTCAGGGTACAACAAAACTCATGTAACAACAAAACTCATGTAACAACAAATATCATGTAACAACAAAACTCATGTAACAACAAATATCATGTAACAACAAAACTCATGTAAAAACAAATATTATGTTACAACTAAGCTCCTTTAACAAGAATTATCATGTAGCCACAAAACACATGCACAGCAAATATCATGTAACAACAAATATCATGTTACAACAAATGGCATGTTACATCAAAACTCATGTAACAATAAAACTAATGTAACAACAAAATTCTTCAAATAACAAAACTCATGTGCAAAAATTTTCTGTAACAAAATATGGTCATGTCGGACCAAAAAAAAACAACAACTCATCTTACAACAAATATCATGTAACAACAAATCTCCTGTAACAAAACTCCTGAAACAACTTTAAAAAAAAAAAAAAAAAACATGTATTTCTAACCACCTTGTAAAGAAAATAAAAAAATGTTCAACAGTTGTTTTAGCATTCAAAATTTACAGTAAGACATTGGAGAAGTAGAACTCAATTTTCAATAATTATTTCAAAACATACGTATTCTCTCACTCGCCGCACATTCACAAAGCCATGTACAAACACACACTCTCCTTTCATACGTATTCTCTCACTCGCCGCACATTCACAAAGCCATGTACAAACACACACTCTCCTTTCATACGTATTCTCTCACTCGCCGCACATTCACAAAGCCATGTACAAACACACACTCTCCTTTCATACGTATTCTCTCACTCGCCGCACATTCACAAAGCCATGTACAAACACACACTCTCCTTTCATACGTATTCTCTCACTCGCCGCACATTCACAAAGCCATGTACAAACACACACTCTCCTTTCATACGTATTCTCTCACTCGCCGCACATTCACAAAGCCATGTACAAACACACACTCTCCTTTCATACGTATTCTCTCACTCGCCGCACATTCACAAAGCCATGTACAAACACACACTCTCCTTTCATACGTATTCTCTCACTCGCCGCACATTCACAAAGCCATGTACAAACACACACTCTCCTTTCATACGTATTCTCTCACTCGCCGCACATTCACAAAGCCATGTACAAACACACACTCTCCTTTCATACGTATTCTCTCACTCGCCGCACATTCACAAAGCCATGTACAAACACACACTCTCCTTTCATACGTATTCTCTCACTCGCCGCACATTCACAAAGCCATGTACAAACACACACTCTCCTTTCATACGTATTCTCTCACTCGCCGCACATTCACAAAGCCATGTACAAACACACACTCTCCTTTCATACGTATTCTCTCACTCGCCGCACATTCACAAAGCCATGTACAAACACACACTCTCCTTTCATACGTATTCTCTCACTCGCCGCACATTCACAAAGCCATGTACAAACACACACTCTCCTTTCATACGTATTCTCTCACTCGCCGCACATTCACAAAGCCATGTACAAACACACACTCTCCTTTCATACGTATTCTCTCACTCGCCGCACATTCACAAAGCCATGTACAAACACACACTCTCCTTTCATACGTATTCTCTCACTCGCCGCACATTCACAAAGCCATGTACACACACACACTCTCCTTTCATTGAAACGAGATGCGGTTATTTTGCGTGGCATCTTCCTTTTTATTTCGTAAATGCAGTACAACAAAAACTGTAGCCGCCACCATTTGGCGTGTCCCTTTGTAATATCGACGTAATCAAGACTGCTCTGGTGATAACGCTGAAATCCTCCTGGCGAATGTCAACGCTCTTAACATCAACTCAGTTGCACTCATTGGGAAGGTCAAAAACAAAAAAAAAAAAAAAAACAGAAAAATCACTCGTTATTTGTTTAATATCGAATTGCGGTAATTGTTTAATGTGGCGATAAAAGAAAAAAAACAACAGCCTTTTATAATTGCGTTTTTTTAAATATATATAACTTGATTTAGCAAGTATGTTCAGGTCATGGCATATTTAGCAATGGCGTTACGGTTATTTAAAAAAAAAAGATTGTTTAACAGCTCTCTCTCTCTCTCTCTTCTCTCTCTCTCTCTCTCTCTTCTACGAAAGCTGGTGGCCTTCATATTGGGATTATATCAGAACAAACTAGTCAAGAAATTATAAAAATTGCGTCACCTTATGGTCTAATTTAGAAAGAACACTTTCGAACGTAAACAACCTTTTCCCAATCAAGGGAAGGGTGGGTAAGGAATGACTCAATACATTTACTCGGTGAGCCAATCTTAAGGCCATACTAGCGGACGACAAGCTGTGGTGGCTAAGATAGCTCTATACCTTGAAGTGGAAAAAAAATCGGCCAAGAGATGGGCTACACTTTAAAAAAAAATGTATTGCCTTTCAATTCTCGGTACCGCCATCCAATCCATGTTTACGCCGTTTTACCATGGCAGCGACACTGGATATGAAAGAGGAACCATCACACGCTCTAGTTTCTCCGCCAGATGCTTACACGTGGAACTTACATTTCAATTAAACAACCCCCATAAAAACATGATTTTTCGCACTATGCCTTCATAAAATGTCATAACGAGATATGTGAGGAGGGAGGGAGAGGGGGGGCTTAAAATTCGACCAAACATGCATGCAGATAACGCATTTTATAAGAATCCCAGTTAGTGACCTCTCACTCCCTTCCCCCCCCCCCTTTTTTCAAGCCCCTGAACTCTATTAACATTCAAATGACCCACCTGCTTTTACACCGCCAATTTATTTCAACAACTATTTCAGGAAAACGAAAAAAATCAATACGCATAAAACGCACTTGCGATAGTAAAAAAATATTTTTAAAAAATCTAGTTGATCGCAGTATGCGTCAATTTTAATGCGTTGAAATCAGTGTCATCATGTTTCCTTCATGTTTCCTTCGTCTTCCCCTTGAAAAACCGGAAATAATTATTTATGTGGGTTGGGGCTGAAAATTTGATAGATTGTGTTGTCATCAGCAACGTGTCAATGTGCCAAAGTTTCAGCTCGATAGGTTGACGGAAAGTGGGTCAATTAGCCGTCCGAAGATTTTGACCAGCCAGTCAGACACCCACGAAAAAAAAAGCAAAGATAGTATAAAGAATTGTTTTAAAATATTAATATAGTTTTTGTGAACTAATGAGACAGTTTCATTTACAGAAGGTTTTGAAGGGATGGGAAATAATTGGTCAGTCTTACCGGGTACGATAAGTCCTACCAACATTTTGTTGTTACAGTCTAATGAAACCATCAGAAACACTATACACTATAACAGCTTAGTTCTTAATTATCACCAGGAAATACACTACACTAGCGCGCATGTACCTAACGCTCAAAAAGAAAATCACTACACTACTGACTACTGACTAGTGCGCTTCGATCTCGCAAAGCAAAAATATCGCTACACTAGTTCACTGGTGCTTAACACTCCGCTAGTGGACTTGTTCTTAATTCTTAACTCTTTCAAAGCAAATGTTGACACTAGTGGACTTGACGCTCTTATCTCAGCGACATAACGGCGAGCATGATGTTTGTGACTTAGTGAGATGAAACCTTGTTGTGAACTTGTTAAAACAGGAAGATAACAATTCGACGTGTCGTCCCAGGAAAATAAATATTCACAGTTGTGTTACTGTTTCACCGAGATAATGGAAGTCAGCTGGCTACTCTGTTGGTCCTCATCACGTAGGGTAAGGATTAGATTGGCTGCTACCATGAATGGCATGGCATGCTCTACCATGAAGGGCATGCTCTACCATGAGGGGCATGGCATGCTCCACCCTGAAGGGCATGCTCTACCCTAAGAGGCATGCTTTACCCTGAAGGGTATGCTCTACCCTGAAGAGGATGCTCTACCCTGAAGAGGATGCTATACCCTGAAGGGCATGCTCTACCCTGACAGTCATGCTCTATCATGAAGGGCATGCTCTACCACCCTGAAGGGCATGCTCTACCATGAAGGGCATGCTCTACCATGGATTCGAACCCGCTACATTTTATATGTCTAGCGGGAGACGTAGCTGTCGATACATGGTATAATCGACCTATCGATCTTTAAAATAGTGATTGATTGTATTATCAATCCTAAACCGATTGTTGTCCGTCGTTCAATACCATTTTTATAATTTGTTATTAGTGGTTATTGTTATTTTTAAAAAAATATCATGTAATCTATCAATAACTAAAGAAATATACCAATTTATACACATGAATAAGATAAGATTCTTTTATTGATCCAAACAAATGGAAGTGTTTTATGATTGCATTGCACAGTTTCAGCACATAAATTAAACAATTTGAACGCAAGACCTTTATAAAAAAATAAAGTAAAACAGCCATTCGGTGAGTTCTGTTAGCCATTGCTGGGACTTTTTAGTTCTCATTAAGATCTGTGACTTCAAGGGGAGCACTCTGGTAAATTCGTACAGATTGGGGGAGAAAAAAATTTCTATATCTTTCAGTCCTCGCCCTGACGGAAAGAATTCGTCCCGAACGGGCCGATCCTAAGTATCTGTAATGAAGATGGTGGGATGTATCATTCAAAATGTGTTTATTTTTGCAATAACATCTTTCTTCAAATAGTTCTTCAAGTGAAGGATGTTTAGTTTTGTGTTACGTTTCTAGCTTTCTTGATTAGTCGGTTTAGTCGGTGTTTAATTTCAGACGATGAATTCAGACACCAGCTGTTAATACTGACATTAAGTAGGCTTCCAATAGTTGCACTGTTGAATAAGTTAATGATTTGTTGGTTTACGTCGAAATTGTACAGTTTTTTGAGGTTGGACAGTCTATGGTTGAATGTCTTATACCACATTTGACCGTGCTCATGCCATGATAGCTTATTATTAAGTACTTGTATGTCTCTACTTTCTCTACACTTTGATTTTTTTATGTTGAGATCTGTCATCTGGTGTTTCCCCCTCCTGAAATCAACATTTCTTTTGTTTTTGAGACATTCAGCTGGAGAGAATTTTCATCGCACCAATTGATAAAGCTCGTAACTAAGTTTCGGTACATGCCTTCTCCTTCAGATATTAAGCCGACAATCGTGGTATCATCAGCAAATTTTAAGATTGGAACGGGGTCACTTGAGCTTTGAATATCATTGGTATATAATGTGTACAGTACAGGGGAGAGAACGCAGCCTTGTGGTGCCCCGGTGCTTATTTCTCTGGTTAGAGGTAATTGGTTATTTACCTTGATATATTTTTGGCGATTTGTTAAAAAGTTCAGTATCCAAGCTTGAATATTGAAATTTACACCTAACGAGGAAAGTTTCTTTATCATAATGTGTGGTTGGTTATAGTGTTAAATGCTGATGAGCAGTCTAAGAAAAGCACACTGGCATATGTTTTAGGACTGTCTAGGTGATGGCAAAGTCTCTTCAACAATACTAAGATTGCACCCATCGTACTTCTGTCAGGTTTGTAAGCAAATTGGTGGGGGTCAACTTTTTGCTGTACTTCATTCAAAATTTGTCTCTGAATAAGTTTCTCCAAACATTGCATGACAATAGAGGTAAGTGCAACAGATCGTAAGACGTTGTCGTACGTTACCTTATTTTTCTTTATTATTATTAGCGCAAGTTCATTGTGGCCAGTTTTCCCAACCAATGACGACCTAAAATATAACATTTTAATAGTGCTTTTTAAATAAAATTAGAAACATAATATTTAAGGAAAATGTCGTATTAAAAAAACTAAATTGCAGTAAAGTTTGGATGCAAATAATTGTTTTCACGTGGTCTCCTATGTGGCAGTGTCCCAGTGATGTGGTTGGATTATAGCCGTCCTGGGAGGGACAAGATTTTTGATGCCACTGCACCACGCAAAAGCTCTGAAGTTGGCCAAAAATATAGAGGGAAAGAGTGCCCCCAGGTTTGGACCGCCACTTCCACACCCCCTTCCTATTCGGACCGCCACTTCCACGCCCTCTTCCTATTTGGACCGCCTCTTGTATACCCCCTTCCTATGCTAATGCAATGTCTGTATGATATATGATCTCATTAATTCATTGACGTTACATCAAAACATCCATCTGAAATAAAATAGAATACATTTCCGAGCCACTGCAAAGAAACGCATGCAATCCTATTTCAGTTATAAAAACAAAAACAAAAAACATGAATGATTAGATTATGATCAAGTGCACGTGATTTAAAGATTAAATAACTCCGTAACGGTAATTCAATTGGAAAGTCTGAAAATGAAACGCAATTTTTTTATATAGTTGTCTCATTTTTTTCTCCCCCTTTTTTTAAACCAAATAAAAAAAAAGGATCACTTATTCTATTGTTTAAACACGCGTACTCCCCAGTTAAACGAATGAATTCATTTAGGCTGTTACCATTGTTAAGTATACGGTGTCTGGATGGCAGTAGTAAACGTGTAGACTTAAGACCAACGTGTTTCAACAAACAAAAGACAGTGATACGCAGACCCCAGTGATACGCAAACCCCAGTGATACGCAGACACCCTAAACAACACCAGCACTAAAAGTGGACAGGAATCATCGACATTGGGTCAAGATCTCCACTGCCTTCAGGCTACAAAATACAAACCAAAGGTCTAAAAGCTATGGCCGACAGACCCCTAAAAATCAGGAGATTGAGTCCCGTACTCGGTATGACATTCACTGGTGCAGAGCACTGTTCCTCGCCATCATTGCTTCTTCCTAAGATGATGAGGGTTTCCCCACACCCACCCCCTCCCCTCAAGATTTTTTGAGTGACTTATGAGACCGATCCCGGAATGGTAGTCTCGGGTGCCCCTTTATGCATGAGAGACTTAACTGATGATTTTCTTTGGCCTAACGTGGGCGCTCTTATTTTGTCATTTCACGCATGCTCACCCTTTCGGACACACGTTTGCGCCGCTGTTCACCAGACATTGAAATTGTTTTTTACTGAATGACGTGCTGGCGTGATTTCCTCGGGGGAACTGGGGGACAATTAGCTTCATGTAGGGCACTGAGCAGTCCGCTCAAACTTACCGAGTGAAACGCCTTGAGCTCAATGTAAAGGGGCCTTCTGCTGTTCACGGAACTTTCATTGCAATTAACACAGCG
Organism: Lymnaea stagnalis; assembly: GCA_964033795.1. Classification (NCBI taxonomy): domain Eukaryota; kingdom Metazoa; phylum Mollusca; class Gastropoda; family Lymnaeidae; genus Lymnaea; species Lymnaea stagnalis. Next base: position 304,634 of record CAXITT010000534.1, on the reverse strand, counting down.
GGAACATTATTAGTCTATGCATAAACGAAATAAATACGGGATCAAGATATGTTTAAGTTTGAAAAGAAAAGACGCGACAATTAAAATGACGTTTCGGCTAAATGCCTTTTTAAGCAGACAAAAAACAAACAAAAAAAGCAACAACAGATTTTTAGAGATTTGTTGTTTCTATTGTATATGATTTTTTTTTTAAATTACTGTATTTATAGTTATTGTAAGTTCTTTTTTTTATAAAACAAGATAATCCCATTATACACTTCTCTAAATAAAGTTGGAAATAATCTTTGTAACATAATTATAAATTACTAGATAGAGCCCGCCAAACTTGGCGGCGTGAACTTCCAATCTACTAAAGTTAGTTGACAAAACGTGAACTCAAGTTACGCACATTTAAGAATCCCAATATTTGCTACACCCTTCCCCCATGATACGTCACTGCAGACTTTTTATTTCACGCCCATGAACTATATTAATATTCTCATGTCCCAACCTCTTTTAAACCGAATATTTTTTAAAATACTAAAATTGAGACGATTTCATTTCCGAAAAGAAAATATTACGCACCAAACGCAATTGCGTTATTAAAAATAGATATAGATCATTTAGCGTAGTTATCGGGAATTATATTTTGCGCGCTAGTGAACTCATTGTTGAACCACACTCTGTTGTATCTAAAAATAGCCTGTGTGGTGTTTGACCCGTCTTGTTTGACCTTTGCTGGCGAATTATATATATATATATATAGATTGTGGATAATTTAATGAATGAGTTTGCAGTGAACTAAAAATCAAATAATATTTCTTCTTGTACAATTATAACATACTGAAATGCAAGAAGGCAGACATCCCTAACCTAAAAGCATTTGAGTGTTATTCAGAGATGCTATAACCGGATTTGTTATATTTTTAATCATTTTATAATTATTAAATTATTATTTAAATTATTATAATTTTATAATACGATTTTGCTCTCACAGTTTCGTTCTAGCACTTGACACGCCAAGACGAACCCAGTGAAGCGTGTAGTAATTTCTTTCCAAATTATCATATTTTTCATTGTAATTAATTTTAATCTCAATAAAATTGTATTTTATACAATTAACTGTCCTCCAGCATGAACCGAACCAGATGAATTATAAATAAAAATAAATGCAGTGCAGGTAATTAAATATATAATTCTTGAAGGTCAACGTTGATGATTATATATGTACTTAAGCCAAATTGTTAACTGAAAAATGACCACACGTGTATTAAAACAAAGTGATATCGGATTTCATAGAAAAGAAAGTCGATTTTAGGAAGTGATCTCCTGGAATTCAGCTAACCTTGTTTAAGAGTGCGGCAATGCCAGCAATTATTGTATTTACTTTTTAAAATCATAATGCAAAAATTAGGGTATCTGTTTTATGAAATTAATACCTGGTTTTCTCTTTGGTTTAGTGAAAGATGATAACAACAGAAGGTAACATACACACTCATGACATACACACGCGCTCACACAATCATACACACACAAAAACATCTATCACATAGGACATTAATAGAAACTTCTTTCAGTCTAGTCACCCCTTCGAAAGCTTCTTTCCTCCGCAGACACGCGTATTCTTTCTGCTCCTAGGACACGCACTAAATCACACGGTGAAAGATCTTTTTCTTTCTGCGCCCCCTAAACATTGGAAGCCTCTCCCATTACACATCCGCAATATACCGACCATCCAAACCTTCAAAATTGTCCTCAAGATAACTTTCTTCAAACTCTGCCATACCGACTCATTCTCACCCTACTCCCTGACTGATGAACAACGCTTGATGCTGCTGCTGGTAGCCGTTCATGTTTAGACAGGAGTAGAAAGTACTTGGGGTGTGTGAGATCTCTAGCCTTTCGACAAAGCTGTTTTTAAATGTATAATGTAGCTGCTAAATTATATGTGAAGCGCGGTGAGCCTAGCTGGTGTACTGCTCTATGTATGACCATTTTAATAATTATAATAATAATCCGCGATTCAAATTAATGACGTAACATTTATCGGAGGAATACAATTTTGGAAACAAAGTCTCTGGTAGTAAATGCACGGGATACACGATTCGTTTTATAATGCTCCATACATGGACATTCATCGAAAATTCAAAGCTGCTGTCTTCTGCACAACCTCACATTCCACTTGAAGAGGTTTGTCTATTTCGTGTCATGGCATATTTATAGTCTTTGCGAATAAGTTTAGCGGTAGATGGGTTCAAGCTCAACATCAGATATTGTACGCCAGGTCCGGAGCTTAACGGGAGATATCGTAAGCCAAGTCCAAATTCAACAGGAGATATCGTATGCCAGGTCCACCAAAGGTAACGGCATGTACGTCTGGTTGACCACGTATCTCTCCATGTCTTGATTGCCGTCCAGTGTCCACTGCAGAAAGGCATCGATGACACCGGTAGTGAAGTCCCTGTAGGACGGCAGTCTGGTGTCGTTGGTGGTGCGACAAACCTTAGCCACGTGACAAGCTGAAATTTAAAAAAAAAAACCAGTAATTTAATTCACAGCATTGCAATTAAAGGGTCGGTATACATTTTATTTGTTTCAGGGTCGGTATACATATATTAGTGTCAGGGTCGGTATACATATATTAGTTTCAGGGTCGGTATACATATATTAGTTTCAGGGTCGGTATACATTGATTACTTTCAGGGTCGGTATACATTTATTTGTTTCAGGGTCGGTATACATTTATTATTTGAACTCTTTGAGTGCGAGCGTCCTGGATGCTCTAATCGTGCTTGCCGCTTTTTGGCCCAGATAGCTTAACGGTTATGTAATAACGTTGGTTTATGGTATATACATGATCAAAGTTGGAAAATAAAAAAAATTACAAAGGTTGAGATTTCCCAACCTTGATCACTGCAAAAGAATTTGTACAGACTGTTGATAAAGTTACAGACTGTTGATAATTTTAGGCTGTTGATAAATTCATAAATGAATGAAATAGTGAAACGAGGTATGTGGAAGCTTGAAATAAGGTAACAGGACAAAAAACAAGGACGTTTCGGCATAAAGCCTTCATCAGCCAACAATAGAAATGAAAATATAACAAAGAAAGAATTTGATAAATTCATTCACTGTTCATAAAAGTATGGATGTTTGACTACCTTTGCTAAGAGCCACCAGTATTAAATACAATTAACTTGGACATTAAAAAAAAAAAAAACAGGATCGATTTCCTAAGTTTGGTATTTTTTAAAAAAAAAAAAATGTAAAAAAAAATATTTTTTTTAAACCATTTAACAAAAAAAAAATTTGATAAATTCATTCAATGTTCATAAAAGTATGGATTTTTGACTACCTTTGCTAAGAGCCACCAGTATTAAATACAATTAACTTGGAAATAAAAAAAAAAAAAAACAGGATCGATTTCCTAAGTTTGGTATTTTTTAAAAAAAAAAAAATGTAAAAAAAAATATTTTTTTTAAACCATTGAAAAGCAAGGTTGCGCAATAACTTTATTAAAACTGGTAATGGCATACTTATAATGAAATTTTGATTGTTCATGAAATTGAAGTTACCAGATTGGTAGAATCGTCCATGGAATTGGGTTTGTTAGTTTGGTAGCATCGCTTATATAACTGAAGATAATGGCCTGACATGTTTAAATGGTATAGTTTTTAGGACATAAGTTTTCAAATAATTCCATCACAACTGCGTTAGCCCATTTGATTGTTCTTCTTCTTGGTTTAGTTAAGCCCCTCTTTAATGTCGATGTGAGTTACAGTGATAAGAATTGGTGATGACAAAGTTGAACTGGTTCTGTCATCAGCCCACCGGGCTGTGTCGCTGACAGATCTCGCCAGAGAAGTTTTGCCCCCTTTTTTAAGCATTAACGAATTTGAAAGGGTGTGTGTGTGTTGGTGTATGTTGGGGTGTATGTTGGCGTGTATGTGTGTGTGTATGTGTGGAGATATGGTGAAAGCTCTTGCTGTATTAACTCAAGTTCAGAATTTGTTAAGATTAGAAGATAACTCCTCCCCTTCCCATCACATACACACACACGCCTAATACCAAGACATGAATACGGTATTAAGGTTATCTCGTGTTGCCCATACAAAATGGCGAAAATTGCAAGAACAGTTGGAATGTTTTTAAGAACTGGGCTTTGGAGGACGGCAGGTCAAAGGTCAAAGTTTACATATGAAAATGCACTAATATTTCCGGTACAAAATTGACTGCGTGATTTCAAAATGCCATTGAATTTATTTGTAAAATATTTACTTACCTTCCCAGTAAGGTTGATTGAGAATGTCACAGTGCCCAAAGTCCTTGACCTGCATTCTGACCTTGACACAGGTCATGAGGTCATATATTTTCCTGTAGTCCGTCCCTGGTATACAGCACTCCGGCTTCTCCTCGGACAGCTGCGACATGTACGCCAACGTCTTTACACGAGACACAACCGGATGCAGAATCAACGAGTTGACGCTCATGGGGTCAAGGTGGACGGAAGCCTGGGAAGTGAACTTCACGTAAATAAATATTGCGAACACGCCAGAACACACAGAACATATTATTATCTCTCTCTCTCTGAGCGATCAGCCTGTCAAATTTAAATGTATTCATGAGCCAAATATGGAGTGGCCAAGCTTTGATGCTGAGATTATCTCCCTCTAACTGCATAGTGTTTTTTAAAAAAATAATCCTATGTTATTTTCAGCTGATCAAAGGGGACTAACTCATGAACTAACTATACACAAGGGCGATGGAGTGGTCAGAACTTTTTTTTTTCAAAGGTGGGGGGCGGGTGACATTTTCGGTCTACTTTATAGACTTCACATAACTTATTTTATATGTGCAATATGTATGCAATGTCCTTTTTGTTGCTTAGGGGCGGCAAAATCAAAGACCATCCTGGGCGTCAGATACTTCAGCTACTCTTACTGACTTGGAGATACCCTTAAACAGCTAAGAGGGCCTTAAAAACCCCATTGTGAGAACCAACTATGCAGCTGACTAATGTTTGTGTTTCCATCTTTGGAACAGGATATAATCCATCGACAGCCTGGCCTTGATCATTTTGTGAAAGTTAAATTAATTAAAGACCCACCTATAGAGTGGCTGATCCTTGATGATGAGATTCCTTGTAATATATGCCTCCCTGGGGGCGGGGGGGGGGCATTGAATCTGTTGTCCCCGAAAGTTCGATCGAGACCACCGAATAGTGTTTGATTTACCTGCACCACTGCCTCACCTGCGCCACTGCCTCACCTGCACCACTGCCTCACGTGCGCCACTGCCTCACCTGCGCCACTGCCTCACCTGCGCCACTGCCTCACCTGCGCCACTGCCTCACCTGCATCACTGCCTCACCTACACCACTGCCTCACCTGCACCACTGCCTCACCTGCACCACTGCCTCACCTGTGCCTCTGCCTCACCTGCACCACTGCCTCAACTGCATCACTGCCTCACCTACACCACTGCATCACCTGCACTCTGCACCACTGCCTCAGCTGCACCACTGCCTCACCTGCACCACTGCCTCACCTGCACCACTGCCTCACCTGCACCACTGCCTCACCTGCACCACTGCCTCACCTGCGCCACTGCCTCACCTGCGCCACTGCCTCACCTGCACCACTGCCTCACCTGCACCACTGCCTCACCTGCGCCACTGCCCCACCTGCACCACTGCCTCACCTGCGCCAACGAGCGGCTCACGTTGACCATGACCAGCGTGTCGTCACAGCCGGCCGAGTGACACATCAACACGGTTCTGGACCAATCAAAAACAGCTGACGTGTTGCTGGGATGTGTACGAAGCTTAGAAGGACAACAACAACAATATCAGCATACACGGTTGGCAGAGTACGTAAGCAGGGCGAAGATAGGAAGTTAATTGAAAACAGAGTTAATATGTTCAGTTTTTGGAGCGTGCCATCACATCACTATTTGCATCAACAAGGAAAAAGAGGTGCTTGCTAAGCCTGCGATGGTTTCTTGATTAACTACTGGGGATTCGTTAAAAAAAGTGCTGCTCTCCGACTTGGCTAACTGTATGCATAACTAAAGGGGATTCGTTAAAAAAAGTGCTGCTCTCCGACTTGGCTAACTGTATGCATAACTAAAGGGGATTCGTTAAAAAAAAGTGCTGCTCTCCGACTTGGCTAACTGTATGCATAACTACTGGGGATTCGTTAAAAAAAGTGCTGCTCTCCGACTGGGCTAGATCTAACTGTATTCCACAACGTCAAAAATCTTTAAACCATCAAGTCAGAAGGCATAAATTAAAAATGGTAGGTACTTTTTTTTTTAATTTGATTTTGAAACACGTACTTTCAACAAAAAACAAAATAATAATAATGTTCTGTGTTTATTTATTCTGGAGAATTCTTGTTTTGGGTGTTTAAAAAAGCGCCATTATTTCCCTTTTTATATAATATGTGTATCTTTTCAGTACTATTTTATATTGTTAAGAAAGTGTTCTATTTTATATTTGCGTGAGATTCTACGTTTTTTTAAAAAAAATTACCTACATGCTATTTCATCGTGTGCTTGTTACTTGTTTCATCACGTAGACTTTTTAAATGATGCTATTACCATTATGCTATTATTACCAACATGCTGTTATTAGCAATATGTTTTATTACCAATATGTTATTATTACAAAAATGCTATTTTTACTAGTGTGCTGTTATTACCAATATGCTGTTATTACCAATATGCTATTATTACCAATGTGCTATTATTATTACCAATGTGTTATTGTTACCAAAGTGCTATTATTACCAATATGCTATTGTTACCAATATGCTATTGTTACCAATATGCTATTATTACCAATATGCTATTATTACCAATATGCTGTTATTACCAATATGCTATTATTACCAATATGCTGTTATTACCATATTTTACCAGTGCACCGCCACTCACCCAGTTGGTTGTGTTCAGATACAACTCGACAGATCCAACCTCTAAATTTGACCATGGTCTGTCGTCATCCGTGGTAACTTGCCCAGTCTTGGCCAGGGGAGGAGGGTTAATCCTGTCTATCCCTAGGATGATGTACCCGTGGCTGGCCAGGTCGGCCATGAAGGTGGAGTAGGCCTCAGCGAACATGTAGCCATACATTCCACCAATGAACACGATTGGCGGGAACGTGCCCTGTGCCTGTGGGTGATACACTGTGGAGGGTAGGCGTTCGAGTACAGTTAGCATCACGGGGGAGAGCGGTTGCTTTTTTTTTGGGGGGGGGGTCGGTTTAGCACGGTTAAAGTTGGGGTTAACGCCCAGGTTACAGTTTGGGGCTGTCGATTTGGACACAAGTTTGAGGAACACCCTTCCCTGGTTACAGCAGTGACACCCCTACCCGAAGTACAGCAAGAATAGGCCTTCCCGGGGTACAGCCAGGTCGAACCTTATCGGAAGTACATCAAGGAATAGCCCTATACCCGAACTATAGCTATGAATAGCCCCAACTGGGGGAACAACAATGACGAGCCCTACCCGAAGTACAGCAAGGAGATGTCAACTATTGCCAGCTCGTCGTTAATCATTGAAAGGATTATTAAACAGTTGAGAGAAAAAAAGCTTTCACTTGAACGTTGTCTCGGACTCCACATAAGATATGTTCTAATGTATTTTTTCCCATTTGCACGGTTTCTGTTGATTTAAAAGAAGCTCTTCTTGCTGACACGTTCGTTGTAATGAATAGTCTTATTTCAGGTATTCCCCTACGGTGTGTGTCTTATTTTAGGTATCCCCCTACTCTGTGTGTCTTATTTTAGGTATTTCCCTACTCCGTGTGTCTTTTTTTAGTTATTCCCCTACTCCGTGGGTCTTTTTTCAGATATTTCCCTACCCTGTGTGTCTTACCTCAGGTATTCACCTACCGTGTGTGTCTTACCTTAATTATTCTGTGTGGCTTAATTCAGGTATTCACCTACCCTGTTTGTTTTATTTCAGAGAAAAAAAATGATATAAGGTATGCTCGAGAAGAGAAAGACACTTTAATTTGACAGACACTGACTAAAATATCTCTCTTGTTGATTATTGATTATTTTATAACCGCTGTTCCGTTCACAGTTCAGCTGAAATGCAAACAGATTGGAATCATTTTAAGAAATACTGTCTAAGCTGACAGTGTCGCCTGACTTTATGAGGCTCTCCAGCAACTTTTCGGGTTTGAGCCCTTTCCATTCAAAGTTGATGGTTTTATTTAGTGGGCCCATTAAATATATGGTACCCCTTGCAGTGGCAGCGGCTAAGGCAGGTGTCGGGAACCTATGGCTCGCGAGCCAGATGTGGCTCCATTGATGGCTGCATCTGGCTCGAAGATCATTAGACTCCTTTGATTAGCAACAGCATAACAATGTTATTTAAAAGGATTCAGAGACATAATTATTGCATTGTTATCGTTGAAATTACACAAAATGCACACATTTACTTGAATTTTTTTAAACATAATGTATGGCTCCCACAGAATAACTTTTCTAAATATGTGGTGTCCATGGCTCTCACAGACAAAAAGGTTCCCGACCCCTGGGCTAAGGGGGCCATCAAATTAAATAAAAATGTATTAATCAAGTGTGAAGGTAAAGCTGACGACCCCTTTCCCCCGCCCTAGATTATTTCACCTGCACGTGACATGTTGTGACAAGTCCTTTGACCAGTCACCCTGTACCTGTGGTGTGCAATGGAATGCCATCGACTTTTGGAGTCAGGGTGTAGCTCCCCGTAGTGTACGGTCCTGGACTAAACGGGTTGCCCCCTTCTGAGGTCGGCAGCAGAGCCAGGCTGAACAACAAAACTGCTGTAACATAAATGTAGTTATTGGGTTACGCCCTTGACTTAACAGAGTAACAATTTCAACTACAATTATGTTGACGTTCATAACTTCAAAACAGGAGAACACATATGAGGGATTTTTCAATACGCATTATTTACAACATAATACAGCACTTAGGTCGACCATCTCTGTCTCTTTCACACATAACATAAGAGGATTTTTGTTTTAAATCCTAAAACGCACCTATACGTTATTGCATTAAAAAGCATCGTTATTTTTATTCTCAAAATGTTAATATTTAATTTGAAAACAATCCTTTGCAATCCTGTGACCACGACACAGCATAATTTTATCCCATTTCTAACGAAAGAGCGCGTGTGAGGGCGTGTTATTTCGTGAGTGCACTGGTTCTGAGCGAGGTCCCCATAGATCAGGTAAAAAGAAGACAGTCTTAGACTCAGCTTAGTTTGTTCCCTAAGGTTACATTAGTATCTCAAGACTGCTACGCTTATCTGAAAAGTAACGTCAAGGGAAAAATAAATAGAGACGTCTTCTAACAAGTACGTTTCGGTTAAAGGCAATATTTATTAACCACTATCCCGAAGTGGTCCCATCTCCTTCTGGAGTAAACGACAGGGATCAACAGAAACGGCCAAGTAAATGAAAAGTATTTTCAGCAGATTAAAATCTTTATGGGAAGATGCTGGTCGGATAGAACATTGATCCGGGGACAAGGAACATTAAATATTCAAACAAATACAAGTACGTTACGGTTATAACTTCTTTTAGCAACAGGAAATCGTTTCAAACAAGAAGCTTTTCAAAAAATGTGAAAATATCAAGTCAAAAAACATTTTAAACCTCATTATTAATACAGAGGTGTCAAAGCGATTGCGGTAAAAGAAGTTTGAATGAAACACTAAACCAGTAACTGCGCATTTCTCTATGCGGTGATCATAAGAGGTTGGTAAATGTGGCATATGCCCCGGGCGCCAAAAGCTGCCAACAACGGAGACACCAAAATTGTCTATCATCCATTTATCTTCATATATGATTATATGATACATCATCTATTGATGAATGCGCTGTGATGGTATTTTGATGTTTCGCCCCGGACGGTGTGATGGTACTTTGATGTTTCGCCCCGGACGGTGTGATGGTACTTTGATGCTTCGCCCCGGACGGTGTGATGGTACTTTGATGTTTCGCCCCGGACGGTGTGATGGTACTTTGATGCTTCACCCCGGATGGTGTGATGGTACTTTGATGCTTCGCCCCGGACGGTGTGATGGTACTTTGATGTTTCGCCCCGGACGATGTGATGGTATTTTGATGTTTCGCCCCGGACGGTGTGATGGTACTTTGATGCTTCGCCCCGGACGGTGTGATGGTACTTTGATGCTTCGCCCCGGACGGTGTGATGGTACTTTGATGTTTCACCCCGGACGGTGTGATGGTACTTTGATGCTTCGCCCCGGACGGTGTGATGGTACTTTGATGTTTCGCCCCGGATGGTGTGGTGGTACTTTGATACTTCGCCCCGGACGGTGTGATGGTACTTTGATGCTTCGCCCCGGACGGTGTCATGGTACTTTGATGCTTCGCCCCGGACGGTGTCATGGTACTTTGATGTTTCGCCCTGGACGGTGTGATGGTACTTTGATGCTTCGCCCAGGATGGTGTGATGGTACTTTGATGCTTCGCCCCGGACGGTTTGGTGGTACTTTGATGTTTCGCTTCGGACGATGTGATGGTACTTTGATGTTTCGCCCCAATCGCAGTTCTCGTTCCCACCCTGACTTACGTATCATTTAGGTGGTATTAAAAAGATGAGAAACCCTTGGCTTGTCTTACCTCGTACTATGAGTCCTGCCCACATTTTGCTGTAGTCCTATGACACTATGAGAAGCTTTGCATTAGTTGCCTAGTATGTAACACGCAATGAGAGATACACTGCTCTACTGGCCTAGTATTTATTGGACTGTTTTATCTATGCGATAGACTCGCGATTGCTGCAGTTAGGAAATGAAAGTTATTTTTCAAAAGATCAAAGTCTACTTATGTATTCTCTCTTTGAACTTCAATGCACATTAAATGACATGTCGACTGAAAAAAGTGGCTTTAATCATATTAATAATAACTATTAAGCTATAATTAGAATGGAAACAAATTTAAGATATCTTTCAAAAAAGTTTCATTTGATTTTAACCAGATAAATTAAGATAGATGCATTTTGTAGACAAAATAAGTTGTCAGAATTTAATAGTGTTAACAACACCTTTTCCCCGGAGTGGAAGCAAAGCCTTTCTGACCTAAGGAGAGTGGACAGCGAACGGTTTAGACGCAGCGTTTTCGGTCGACTGGACATCCCCCAGGACAAGGAAGGAGGTCCCCGGCGTGCAGCCCGTGTAGAGGTGTGCCGGTAGGGGGTGGGGAATTAAGAACTTGCGCTCAATGACCCACCGACGCCATCTCCAATGAGACGTTATTAGTGTTACCACAGACCGGCTTCAAAAGAATATTTTAATAATACTTTTTTGTCCCCTTGAAAAGCCAGACAGCAAATGAAGTATTTTATAGCAAAGCACTAAAGTACAGAAACATTTGGGTGTAACTGTTTTCGCCGTGGGCTTTAAACTGGCAATGACTTCATAATGGATGGTGGCACTGGGCTCCCAGCTGTGAAGAGACGTATCCGGGTCGACCAAATATTTTTTTTATAAATATTTCTAATCACTGACAGAAAAACAGAGTGTTTGTATCAAATAGGTCTGCCCCGGGAAAGCAAAACACCCCAGGTCAATGAGTAAATGCCAATTTTAACAACTTTAACAAACGTTAGATCGAATGCCGTGAGACTTTGTCATCACAAACCCCCCCCCCCCCACCCCCCCCACCCGCCTCCCGCACCAGGGCCGGGCAGAGGATTGTTGTGCCCCCCTCCCCAATAAAATCCAAATTTTTAGGCCCCAATATATTTTAAAATAGTAATAAGATGAGCGACTGCGATCACGTTAGCACAATATAAAATGAGTAAAACAAAGTAGGGTTAAACCTGAAAAAAGTAACGCAACAAAACAACGAACGTGTCGGCAGAAAGCCTTCGTCAGCGAACAAAACAAAAGAAAAAAATTGCATAAAATATAAAATAGCCCTTAGCTTAGAAGTAGTAAAATGTCAACACCGTTTTTTTTCTGTTGTTTTGTTCTCTGGTGAAGGCTTTCTGCCGACACTTCGATAAAAAAAAAAAAAAAAAAAAAAAATTGCAAAAAAAAAAAAAAACCCCTTAGGTTAAAAATAGTAAAATGCCACCCCCGTTTTTTTTTTTTTTTTTTGTTTTCGGGTGGAGGCTTTCTGCCGACCCTTCGAAAAAAAAAAAAAAAAAAAAAAAAAAACTACCCCAGCCGTCTGAAATTCTAGATTTAAATGTCAACACCGTTTTTTTTCTGTTGTTTTGTTCTCTGGTGAAGGCTTTCTGCCGACACTTCGAAAAAAAAAAAAAAAAAAAAAAAAAAACTACCCCAGCCGTCTGAAATTCTAGATTTGAATATGAAATAGCGTGGTTATCTTAAACGTTGATTCCGCCCACATAAAAGAACACCTTTGTACATGGCTACGCCCTTGGAAAAAACGGTGTCTTTTTTTCTTTTCTAACCGGACCAATTAGTTATGACGAAATCAATCAAGATGCCGATACGATTGCTCATTGGATGTGGCCTTGAGATTATTAGCGTTAACTATTTTATCGGAATATTTCCTTTCAAACTTAGTTATTTGACGTTGTCAGTCTTATCTGATGAGATAGGTTATTTCAAAGTGAAAAGTTGTTGTTTTTTTTTCGAGGTCCCATATCTCAGTGCTTCTCAAAGTCAATAGGTGTGACGGGGCCTGAATTCATCCACGCTGCAGCAGTGGCCGTCCCCAAGTCTCTTGTTCATCGGAAATTTCATTGAAATTCGGATGGCTTTTAAAAAAAAAATAATAATTTTAAAAAAAATCATGGATTTACCACTCTTAGAACACCTGCCATTGCTCGTTTCAAGCAGCGTCGTCGTTAAATGAGGACTAAAGCACTTCATTAACGATGACGTCTTCGCTCTCAATTTTGGTCAACAAGAATAGAACCGACGCCACGAATCTCACGTTCAATTAAGCCGGTCTGTCCCCGGGGAAACAAAGGGGGGTCATTGAAATACAAGCATTAACATACAATCCATTCTTCCAAATAATTCATCACGAGATCACGATTAAAATTTCTCTATTCGGACGATGGCATTAGGTCTTGTTTGTTACGTTGATCACACTGGTGATGTTGTCATGTGGTGTGCGCGTGTGTGTCCGTAGGGGGGGGAGAGAGAAGCGGGATTTCAGAAACAATGTTGAATCTTTTATTAGTAAAATTTGTTAGCAACATAACCTCACGTATTGTTACAACCGTAACTTACACAGACTTTGCACAGAGTTAAATAGCAAGAACTCGTAATCGCACTAATAAGCTTGGTGGGATCGATTAATGATAGATTAGCGATTAGAATCGGAAGTCTGAAGAATGATGAGTTTCCTCAAAGCTCAGCCTCCTTGGGGGAAAAGCTAAAATAAGTGAACATGAATAATGAGGATCGATTTCGCTCGCTTTTTATCCACGCCTGACTTCATTTACCGCAAGAAATTTACCGCCATTGTAAGGGTCAACAAATATCTGCGTGACACATCATAATTCCTTTTTTTTTTCCTTTCTGTTATAACAGCATTCAAGTGATAGACGTGGCACCTCACTGGATAATAAACAAATAATGAAAAATTAAATAAATAAAATAATTTATAAGGCAAGTTGTCACTTAATTGTGATGAGGTAACATATTCTGTCTGTCACTTTGATAGCTTTGGGTAAACCACATTCTGTGCTCAAGCCCTGTCAATTTGATAGCTGTGGGTAAACCACATTCTGTGCTCAAGCGCTGTCAATTTGATAGCTGTGGGTAAACCACATTCTGTGCTCAAGCGCTGTCAATTTGATAGCTGTGGGTAAACCACATTCTGTGCTCAAGCGCTGTCAATTTGATAGCTGTGGGTAAACCACATTCTGTGCTCAAGCGCTGTCAATTTGATAGCTGTGGGTAAACCACATTCTGTGCTCGAGCGCTGTCAATTTGATAGCTGTGGGTAAACCACATTCTGTGCTCAAGCGCTGTCAATTTGATAGATGTGGGTAAACCACATTCTGTGCTCAAGCGCTGCCAATTTGATAGCTGTGGGTAAACCACATTCTGTGCTCAAGCGCTGTCAATTTGATAGCTGTGGGTAAACCACATTCTGTGCTATAGAACTTCACACACGACAGAAATTAAAAGTAACCCGTCCTTAACCACTTGTTTGGTCACTCATGCATGGTTAGTGACTATCTCATGACCAAAATGACGTCATTTCCCTCATTTGTATCTTATTTAAGACAGGTCCGATGCCACCCTCTCATCTCTGAATTAATAAAGAAGATTTGAAGCCGGCAACATTATTTTAAAGTAATTTCACTCATCTATCTGGCCATTTTGTAATTAGATCAATTAGACACCAACAATTGGATCCCATGTTATATCCTAAGTGCGCAGTAGAGTGCATTTTATTATGCGTTTATCATGGGTGACTCCTGTTCATTACTGATCATGCTAAGTAGCGTTTATAGTTTAATTGACTTTGCTAACGCTATAGCTGCGTCTACCCCTTACACAAATGATATCGCCATAGATAGACTTAAGGCCGCGCTTCTTGTCTTTTGTAGACCCGCGCGTACGTGCGTTGACAACTTACGCCTATGATTTCTAGCGTTCCAGTTGCACATCCTGAAAATGCGTTGTTTTTTTAAATACATTTAGTGTGCATGCACGCCGTCCATCATCCAACTAGCGATGATACTTCTGGTGCTCAAGTTAAACGTGCTGCCGTGCGCTCAGGGTTACATCGACAGAATCATCGAGTTCCTCATCGTCCCCCGTGCTGAAAATAGGTACGAACTCATTGCGAACATAAATATATTGAGATTGTAAAGGACTCTATCGTATCCCACATATACTCGGAGAGCCAAACTGTGTACTTTTCATATAAGCTAAATCCCGATACATATATTCTGTATTAATTAAATGTTATTTAAGGTTTTTCGATTTAACTTATGATTGTTGGTGTTCAACTTTATTATCCAACATGATTATGGTATGGCTCGTCATGAAGAATAATTGTATTGCTGGTTGTGTACGCTTGTCATACGTTGAATAACGTGTTTGAACCAGAGTTATCCCCAGTCTAATTGATTAGATTGTCATGTTTTGGATGACCTATAAATCTTTGGTATTCAGTCCATATTCAACTTACACCACCGATACATTCAGTCCACACTCAACTTACACAACTGATACTTTCAGTCATGACTTGTCCTTGTAAGCAAACTTTAAGACTGTTTGCGCATTTCAAACAGATAGATGACCCTAGTTAGACAAGATGGTAGAGTTACAATGATCAAATAACACCAGACAACTGTTACAATTTTTGGCACTTAAGCAAGCCTTATAATTGTGTCATTTCCACATCAGTTCAGTACCATCTTTTTGTCTTATCAGTAAGTTAGGCGAATCAATTGGTCATACATTTAGTCAGGTTAGTTAGTTGTTTCAGTAATCACATATTAGTCGTATCATTTTAACATCTTCGTTATCATATCATTTATATAATCATTTATCATATCAGTTATATATATTATTTATCATATCAGTCTTATCAGTTGCCACGTAAATCATTTTTTTTTCTCTCTCTCTCATTCGGTCTCATCAGTTGGTCTCATCCGTTGTCCTAATCAGTTTTTCTCATTTGTAATTCTTAATGAATGGTCTCACCATTTGGTCTCAACCGTTACTTAACGAATGTTCCTATCATTATGTCTCATTCGTTGATCTCAAAAAAATATCATTAGATAGTCTCATCATTTGGACCCATCATTTGATTCCATTGGTTGTCTCACCATTTGGTCCTATCATTTTATCTCATCAGTTGGACATATTATTTGGTCAAATAATTTGGTCCTGTCAGAGCGTCATATCATTTGGTCCTATCCTCTTGCCACAGAAGCATCGTAGTAGTGAAATGAGAACTTCTTTGAGACAAGATCCGTTTACAGATCCCGAGATTAAAACGAAATAAAAGTATTAGAACATTTTCTGTTCTGAACCCCAAAGAACATTCTATGTCAGCAAACACATTTAACAGTGTTGAAAACATTCGGGAATTTCTTTTGAAAAAAATATGTTAACATTACCAATAATGCTCATTGGCAATTATAATGTGTCTGTTCATTGCTTCTATCAATAGTCAATGGAAAGCGCCAAACCTGCGCCACTGTGTAGCTTCAAAAATGGGACCAAACAACTGAAAATGTTTAGTAGCTACACTTGTGTAGCAATAGTCGATGCGGGTGAACACAGTCAGGATCTTTCATTCAGCCAATGGCTGAGTGATGTTTGTCCCAGATCACCTTTTCAGGCTAAGAGAAATTCCTCTCAAGAGCTAATGTTTGAACGCGATCCCTGTGTCCGTCGTCGAGCCGCGTCATCAACACGTGACGCTGAACGCAAACCCTTCGATGGGCAGCGGCATCAGGGACGGCACCGTGACGTACTGCGCCATGTTCTTGTCGCCGTACAGCGTCCACCGGAGGAAGGCGTCCACGACTCCCGATGCGAACTGTCTGTACTCCTGGAGCCGGCTGTCGTCGGTCGTGCGACAAATTTTTGTCGCATGACATTCTGAAACAAATTTTCTTAACTTATTAACTAAATAATTTTTTTTTATTGATATGTTTAAATAAGAGATACATTTGAAATACAAAACATACAATAAAAATACAATAAACAAACATACAATAAATATACAATAAAAATACTTGTCTGTCACGTCTAGCGCGTCAGCCCATTTCCACGCCAATTCTCCAAAATTAAAGTTCCATATTTGCCCCAAACGATTATTGATCGCAAAGAATTTTGATATTCGAAGTGCATCGTTGCATTCTGGACTATTTTTTTCGCGAACTATGTCGATAAAATATTAAACACAGATTCGTTGTCACTAAGCTTTTTTTAAAGATTTAATTCACTGAAAATAGCTTAAAAATATTGTATCTTTTTTTTTTTTTAGAAGCAAATATGTTTGTTTCATAAAACACTTAGTACTGAGACTTGTAACAACGTCTAACTATTAACTAGACATCCTTTGCGTATGTATTCAACTGTTATTATTCCTCTTAACTACAATTTAAAATAATAATAATTATTTTCAAAAAAATTGTGTCAACGTTTAAAGTAGCATACTTTCCCAGACGGATTGCTCCAAAAGGTCACAGTGGCCAAAGTCCTTGATCTCCATCCTGACCTTGGTGCACGTCATGAGGCTGTAGACTTTCTTCCATCCCATTCCCGATATACAGCAATAGGGGAAGTCCTCCGACAGCTGGGACATAAACGAAAGTGCGGGGATCCTTGAGGGGATGGGCTGCAGATCCAGGGAGTGGAAGCTCACCGGGTCAATGAATATAGCGGCCTGAAATGGAGGTCGGGGCGCACTGAGGCAGTGATTGGCAAAATGGAGATCGAGGTGCACTAAGGCAGTGACAACCAAAATAAAGATCGGGGTGCACTGAGCCAGTGACAACCAAAATAAAGATCGGGGTGCACTGAGCCAGTGACAAGCAAAATGGAGGTCGGGGTGCCCTGAGTCATTGAAAAACAAAATGGAGACCGGGGTGCACTGAGGCCGTGACAGACCAAAATGGAGACCGGGGTGCACTGAGGCCGTGACAGACCAAAATGGAGACCGGGGTGCACCGAGGAAGTGACAACCAAACAACACACCCGGAGGACCAAACTTAAATTTAGACGCTTTTCTCCCCCAAAAATGTCTATAATTTACACTTTTGGAATGATTTCACTGCATTTAGCGACAGGGGCAGATGTTCTTTTATCGCTCCCCTTCCCACCCATTTTCCTCTCTTCTCACGACCAACGCTGCAATGCACTTGTGATAATCAGTTGATTAAATTTTGTAGGCAGTGCTGACCTTAAAGTCATGCGAAATAACAAGATCACTACTCCCTTACTCAGATAACTCATTTTATTTTAAATACATTTTGAATAGTACTTTTTTTTTTTTTGTGTGTGCAAAGTTTCCGAACTTTATAACTGAGCATTCATATAAGATGCTTGGATTTTAATGAACGCTGAGGCGCACATGTTTGAAGACTTTATTCTAAAACAAATCCATTTGACTGGAGTGTTTTGTACTGTCTGTTTTTTTAAATTGCATTTCAAAGTACTTCAAGTAAACATCTTTGAACGATTGATTCATGGACCAATTCAGCTGAAGGTATAACGGCGAATTAAAGTTTGGATGTACTGTTAGGACAACCTAATTCCCCCCC